>PVKN010021269.1:0-15600 GCA_004027915.1 Capromys pilorides
AGAAACAAAAATGATAGTTACACTTTATATAGTGGTTCATAAGCGTATTTTATTCACCCACACACCCTACAGTAAGCCAAAAGAATTAAGCTTCTAGGGTCAGAGAGATAGCTCAGCCTGGCAAGCACATAGTCCTGAATTTGATCTCTAGTATTGGAAAAATAATTAAGTTTTTGCATTATATACAAGAAAAGAAGGGGGAGGAGAGGATATTTGAAGGAAAGATCCTGTTTAGGATACAGAGAAATTGAATTCAGTTAATAACCTAACTGAACCAGTAATTTAGAAAGCCCTAAAAGGCAATCCTTGGTGGAGAGGAACCTAATATAAAATGCTAAGGTACTGTAGTATACTATATTTAGACTAACCTTACTACCTTATGTATAAAAGAAAAATAGACAAGAAGAGGGGAAAATTTAAGAACAAGTATAGACATAAGTAGAGGAAGAGCTGAGATAGAAGAGGAGATATAAAGGGGGAAATGAGAGGGTAAAGAGGATGAGATTGTAGGTGGGAGGTGAGACAAGAAGTAGGGAGATTGTATCAAACTGTTGAATGACCAGTCAAGCAAGGTTAGATAGCACTTAGAAACCACCTTTGGAATGGAGTGACACATAGGATTTCACTGCGTAGAATGTTTTACAAGCAATGGCAGAGCATTTGTACATGTAGCTACAGCCATGTGCACCTATATACAAAGGAAACTAATCCCAAAAAAAAAAAAAAGTCATACTTGATGCCAGTTCAAATATTGTAGGTACTTGAATTCAACAAAATAACACAATATAGTCCAATAGTCCACAATAGCAGTGGGTTATTTCTTAGTTATTCTTCTCTAGTTCCTGGGACAAATACCCAACACTCAAAATGAGAAAAGGAAAGGTTTATTTAGCTCACAGTTACTGGAGGTTTCAAGACACTGGAGGAGAGGCTGGGGTGCTGCCATATGCAGGATGATCCTCTCCACATCTCTAAGAGAGGCTACCAGGCCTTGTGGCGGGGAGGCAAATGCTATCACTTCAACAGTCTCACCTCTCTAGCCCCGCCCCTCAAGCCCTACTCTGGTCCTCTGGCCTCACCCCTCAAGCCACACGTTTACAACCCCATGATTTACATGAGGCTTTGGGGGGACAACTAGTTACAAACCATAACAGGTTATCAGCAGAGATGGCAGTTGTCAGAAGTTGTTGGCTTGAGCCATGCCTGCCTGGCAAGCACAAGGTCCTGAGTTCAAACCTTAGTATTGCAATTTAAAAAAAAAAAAAAAGTATTGTTTTTATACCTCGTGGTTATACTTTTCTGCTGGATGGTTAAAACCAAATTAAAGCAAGACCTATATAACTAAAAGTGTAACTTTTGTATCTGGCAAGGTCAGTCAAATCCCCTCAGGATTTAAAGACTTCTCCAAATACAGCTTCTCTAAAAGCAATGGAACACCCGTCTCTGACAAAACAAAGCAAAAAAGGGGGATATAAGTGAAGGACCACTATGTAGTGAACACATATATATGTAAAATAGAATAGATATACAGCTATGTTCTCTTAGTTCAGTGAGAAGAATGGTTTTTACTAATATTTTTTAGACAAGATATCATGTTTGCATCTTGTACTCTGAATAACTACTATAAAAACAACAATGTTCAAAGTATTATTGTAACTGTCCTACTAACCTGCTTTGAAACTGTTTCATTGCTATTTTTTCTCATTAAAATTAATAAAAAATTGTTTTGAAAAGTCAAACAAACAAAAGAAGAAACAAAAATGCAAAATGCATGCAAATGTCACCATGCTTGGGAGTCTGGTGACCTTGGAATGTTAATGGGTCATTGCCTACAGGTGGCAACTAGGGTCCCCAGTAGAGATTTAGTTGCAGGCTCTATTTGCTCCATGTGGTACAACTCCCCCAGCTTCCCATTCGCAGTTGTGTCCCAGTTCTGCCCCATCTTTCTTGGCCCAGCAACTCTCACGGTTCTCCCTGGTGAGCTAGGAGGGAGCAACCCCATTCCTGCACAACCTGCTGATGGTTTTTCCCTGCCCCTGGGCAGAGCTATACTCCTGTTGCCAATGTTCAATCTGGCCTGAGATTTTAGTGATTTCTGGGGGCCAGCAGGAAGGATCACACATGCACAGGGTTTGGCCGCGTTTAAGGAGCTGGGGGTCGTAATTCAGATGAGCACAGAGCTGAGAAGCGTTTGCGGGGTAGTGCAGCAGGAACCGTAGGCGCAGAGCTCAGTGATGTTTACAGGGCAGCGGGAGAGTGCCTGTTATGCCACAGCTCCAGAACCCGTTCTCCACCCTGAGATCCAACTGGCCACAGCCACTGCAAGTCCCTGGGATTCTATCTCACAGTCCCGGTCCCTCACCAGGACGGTGCTCTTTGTCCTTGTCTGTTCTTAGGTGTCTCTGATCCTTAACTCAGTCCCCATCTGCTCAGTGGTTCTCCAGCTTGGGCTTTTCTGAGTCCCCAGGTCTAAGCAGGCACTCTCTTGTGACTGTCCCATTTACTGAGCCCCATCTCCCAGCAGGGGGAGAGTTAGGGCAGGGGCACTGAGCAGATCTGCTAGGTTGGGCACAAGTCGGCAGCCAGGCAGCTGCTGATGCATCCGGTTTGTCCCCTCATGGGGATCTGAACATTTCCCAAGATGATTTGGTCACCAGATCCAGGCTGTAAGTAGTGCTGGGATCAAGAATTGACCCTGCTTCTTACTCTACCCATCCCTGTTACTGGATTTCATCTAACAGGCTTCAATTTGCTTCGCATGGTTTGATTTTTCTTCACCCCCCCCCCCACCATATTTGAGTATACCTATAGACCTTGATGGGCATCTTCTGGGCACTGCTGGCTCTAGCCTACCATAATGCTTCCCAGATGTACCCATTGTGAAGGGAGCTCAGGAGAGGGAAAAGCAGCTGTCACTGGATGAACCCCAAGGATGTTGTCTACGTGAAGCAAGTGAGTCACAAAAGGGCAAACCCGTGTGATTCCATTTATACTATATTCAGCATAGTCAGATTCGTAGAGACAAAACAGGGGCTGGAGAGCAGGCAACAGGGGACTGTTGCTTAGTGGGTTGCAGGGTCGGTTTCGTGAGATGAACAAGTCCTGGAGATGGAGGTAGTGGTGGTACACAGCATGAATGTATGAGTGCATCAGTGCCACTGAACCGTGGCACTTAACATGATTGAGAGCCTCAGCTCCATGTGTATTTAAGAGTAGCAGAAAAGCGTGAAGGAGCACAGCCCCAAGGCAAAGGAGGTGGGGGTTCTGGGAACTTTGAAGAGCTCAGTGGGGTTGAAACTGTTGGGGGATGGAAGAGGTGGTAGCAAGAACAGAACTGTGAAGGGAAGAATTTTCAGGGTAGAAGTAGATGGTTTTCCAAGGTGTTTAGAAATGAGTGGGAGTAAAGCAGCAGCTGGTGACAGAGGACCCAGTGGATCAACAAGGACAGTGTGGTTTTGGAATGGAAAACATGCAATGACGTCCAGTGTGGGGCTGCAGGCAGGGCCGCAGCGTGTCCTAAGGTACTCAAAGAGTCAGCACACTTACTCTGTTCCCTTCCACCAGAGAGCTGCCAGCACAGATCAAACCGCACTCGAAGACCCCTGAGCCTGGATGGCCCAGTGTCTACCAGGCCCTCCGATGCCAGGAAGTCGCCTGCGTGTCAGCCTTTGGGGAGAAGCCCGACCTGTCCATCATTGACTCTGACATGCTCAACGCACATTTCCTTATGCAGGAAGGAGAAGGAGGTGGAGCTACTCAAGATTCCTGGACTGGAGGCCATTCCCTTGTCTGAGAGAGAAGGGTCCTAGCTGCTCATTCCTTTTCTGAGCAAATTCTTTTTTCTCTGTATAATTGAAAGTTCTGACTGAGATTAAGCTTTGACCCAGAAGAACAAAAAAGAACACAATAAGAAATGATTTCAACTGACATGGGCTTCTTCCCAAAGCAATTAGAGCTTGAGTTTAAGAGAACAAATTGGATTTGAGATTTTCCTTTCTCAGGGAACATTATTTTATTGCATGGAGGAAGTGCAGGGCGGACGGAGGCAGCCACTGGCTCCCCCAGCATCTCTGTCACAGCCCAAAATACAGTGAGAGCATCTGCCTCGAGGTGGGCTGAGGGCAGTGGGACAGAACAGAGGCTGTTGATAAAAATAGCTGGTGATTTTGTATGTTGAGTGTGCCAGATAGGCCTTATGGGAGAGCTGAGATGTAGTTTCTCATTTCTTTCCCATAACAACCTTATGAATGGATACTATTATCACACCATCTTTCCAAGAGGGAAACTGAGGTTCCAAGAAGTTTAGTGACTTGGTGGTAGTTAACAATTAAATGACAGGAGAATCCAGAGCCTGTGTTCTTTCTTTTTTTATTTTATGTGTTTGATACAGGGTCTCACTACACAGCTTGGACTCCTAGTGATCTTACTGTTTTCAGCCTCCCCAGCTCTGGGATTACAAGGCTGTGACACCATGCCCAGACTTGGTCGCTGGTTCAGTGCACCCAAGGTCAGGGCCAGTGCAGCATGCAGTACCAGGGATCGAATGCTGGTCCCTGTGCTTGCCTAAGCAGATGCTTAGTCTGCTGAGCTATCTCACTGACCCTAGAGCCTGTATTCTTAACTGCCCTCTTAACTGAATCTCCACTTTGGGAGTAAAGTTAGAGGCAGTTGCCTTGTCTTTCCCAAAAGGTCATGTTGAAAATGAGTCACCTCAGAAACAACAGTAGTTCAAAAAGAATAGTAACACAACTGTCAGTGATTGAGCTCTTTCTAGACTCCACTCTCCATTGCTATCACTGAACTCTCTCAGCAACCTAGAAAAAGCTCATCCCATCTTACAGACAAAAACACTGATCCTCAGAAAAATTATTTTGTCTAGAATTACACACATTTTTTAAAAAATCAAAATTCAAACTTGCGTTGACCCTGACCATGAGCTTTACATTTTTACCTCTGTCTCAAAGCCATCATTTGTGCAAGTGGAAGCTTTGCAGTGCAGAGTTCAATACTGCAAAGGTAGGAAGTCTCCTGGCCCTTTCCCCAGTCTAGGATTTTACAATACCTACATCCCACTCTCAGGTCAGCCCATGACCAGTAACACCCTCAGAGCTGGGCAAAAAGGATCCTCCTTGGCCATGCTGTTTTCAGAGATCCAGGAGGAGTATCTACCCATTGTAAGCTCTTCTAGTGTACAGTCAGAGACCTGGCAGTTCTATATTCAGATGGCTCAAAGTCCATACCAAGATTCTGTGTAGGATCTTTCCAGACCCAGGCCCAGAGGTGTAGCTAAGGACAGGTGTTGGCTGGGGTGCACTGGGGCACTGCTGGGGTGGGAGTGTCTGTGCATGCGCACATTTAGGGCCCTGTGGTACAGAATGAACTGGGGGTGGTGATAAAGAACAATCTGGGGGCTGTGTGCTGGCGCTAATTCTCCCTGCATTGCCACATTTTCCAGGGAGCTATGAGGACTCCAAGAATTCAATATCCAAACTGGCCTCCTGGGGCCTCATGGTGTGTCTGGGGTAGGAGGATAGAACATTCTGCATCTGTGAAATATTTATTGAACAGTTTATTAACTTGATATTTAACTTTTAAGTAGTGGGCCCCCATTGGGCTGGAACTCATGAATTTTAAGGACTTAATTTCCTTTCATTGCTCAGATCCTTCTACTCCCTCACTCAACACACTCCCATAACCTCATTTCCTGTTGAAAGACCACCCTTTCAAAGAATGCTGGATTCTCACTGGCCACATGTCTGAATCCCCCATTCCACTCCCAGTGTGACTGATTCTCAGTATGTGTCTATATTTCCAGCAGCTGGCTTCCAGTTTAAATTACCTGATTATCCAGAATTTGTTTGTCCCAGCCAGCTATATTCCAACCCCAGGATGCTCATGGAAATCCAGGCCTAATCAAATGAGAAATTAGGAAACCTATTACCAGAGTCTTGAAACCACTTGTGGGACAGTTTTTCCCTCTCTTATCCTATGTTTGTTTCTATCAAAGTCTCTGTGTCTCAGTCTGTCCCTCTCCTTCTCTCCCCTCCTCTCTTTCTGTCTTTCCCTTCTCCATCTTTCCTTTCCAGATCAGTTTTATCCTCAAAGCAGGAAACATGGGCTAGGTATCTCAAGTGTCTTGAATTCCAAGTTCCAAATCCCTAGTACAAGAACTTGCCAGTATATCTTGAATCAGTACTTAACTTGGGCAGCAGAGAGCTGGGGACGATTCTTTAAAAATCACTGCTTTGAAAGAGCCATGGAGATGTAAAGACCCTGGTGTTATCGGGAGGAAGAAGTGTGGTGGCCCACAGACAGCCTCTTATGTGTCTCCTAAGGCTGGACTGTGGAGCTCCATTACTCCTTTTCTACCAGATCACCTGCCTGCCTCTCTCCCATCCTCACTCTCCTTCTCTTCCTTCTTTCTTTCCCCTCATCTCTTCCTTTCCTTCCTTCCTTCCTTCCTTCCTTCCTTCCTTCCTTCCTTCCTTCCTTCCTTCTTTCCTTCCTTCCTTCTTTCCTTCCTTCTTTCCTTCCTCCCTTCCTGCTTTGAATTTGAATAGCAGCATCTCTCCTTCTTGTTGCATCCTGCCTCCAGAGACATAGGGAAGACATGGTTCCAACTCTCCATCCAACTTGCTGATGGGTCTAGCATATTACTTTGTTCCCTGAGCCTTAATTTCCTCAGGCAGGAGAAGAGGATGTTCATTCTCACTGCTGATTCTCCTTCTCCAAGACTCCTAAGCTGTCAACCCATCTCTTTCTACCTTGCTTTTCATAAATTTCCAGCAGTGCATTTCTCTTTGTTCAGTGAGATAGGTATTCCTTCTTAATCTTAGCTTTGAGCCGTGGTCCTCAGGTTACAGCCTGCCTACTGGTACTATTTTCAGTTGACAGATTTGCATGGATGTGTTTTGCTGAGTACACTGTTTCCTCCATTAGCAAATACCTTGAGGAGCTGATACCATAATGGGAAAGCAGCGGTGCTCAAAACAAAATGATCTCCATAAATTACACCTCAGAGAGTTCTAGATACCTCTAGATGTACCTTCCCAATTGGTCTGTCTTGATAGAAGCAAGTGGGTCAGCTAGAGAAATGCTTGACACTTTCCCCTTTCTGTCCTGTTCCTGTTCCCTCCTACTGGCATCCTACTTTCTCACCAGCCCTTGAAGAGTAAAGATAGGAACCAAGTCCAGCCATCATCTTCATTTCTTTGAATCAAAATGGAAGCTTGTAGGGTGAGATTGGGGTTCCCTGGACATGAGATTATTCATCATTGAATTAAAGATATTTCGGGGACTGGGAAGACAGCTTGGCAGTCGAAGTGCTTGCCTAGCAAGCTCACAGATCCGGATTTGATCCTGATGCCACATACCATGCTGCTCTGGGACAGGAGGATCACTACAAGTTTGAGCAGCATAGTGAGAGCCTATACCAAATAAATAAATAAATGCAAGCCTTTAAAAAAATTTTTTTAACAAAAGCTGTTTCAGACCTGGGCTTTGAGGCATGTGCCTGTAATCTGAGCATATGGGAGGCAGAGGCAGGAGAATCTTCGGGAGTTCAAGGTCAGCCTGAACTGCATAGTTAAACCCTGTCTCAAAATCAATTTCCGGTTTTGTTTGTTTCCCTCAGTTCTTCTCTAACCCCTTTATATCTTCAAGTGCCTGAGAAGTCACTAGGGAAAGAACAGTTTCTCAAACTAATTTGACCAGGTAACTCTTTCTCCAAGATACATCATATGACACGTTAGGGAATGCTGTTTGAAATACAGCTCATCTACATTTGCATACTATTCCATTCAGCCTCTTAAATGTTGTTTTTGTGTCACCTTTTGTTTTAAAGTTGACAATCTCCTATCTTTTTCAATTCATCTTCTCATCGATCCTGTGAGGCAAGCACTATCTTTAACATACAGATGAGGAAACTAGCGTGAGGGGTCTCCTCCTTCTGAGCCTCATCTCTGGGAGCCCACACACTGGCTAGAAAAATCCAGCACCCCAGTGAACATATAAAGAAACAGAGACAAAGAGAGATACCAGGGGCAGAGCCTGGTGTGCAAGTCCCTCTTCTGGATTCAAGACCTGTCCTTGCCACATAAACTTGAAGGAGAATCGTGGGAAGAAGTGTGTGGATGTTAGGAGGCGCAAGACTGCATGGGATTTGGAACACTGATACCTGCCATCTGAACAGGGTCCCAGGAGAGGCCGAATCTGTCCCCAAATGAGTCGATCTGAGTCTAAATCTTCTGTGAGACCCACATGGAGGGAGGGTAGAGGCAAAGCGCTCTTTCTGTGTAAGTAGAGAAGCCGGCCGTTTCCTCTGATAGAATGCTTCCATACACTAGGCTGCAGGTTTGGTCTTTGCTGAAGCTGAGCAGGGTCCTTTCTACCTCCTAGCAAATCTTAGCACAGGAGGCCAAAGACTCCAGCACGAATTATCCCACCCACAAGTAAATGAAGTAGGCAGGACCCTGGTCTCTAATCTGTAGTATTTGAGCAAGAGAGCTACCTTTTTTCCTCCTAGCCAGGACAACCCAAGGCAGAGTTCATCTGCTGTCCAGATGCTTCAGCAGCAGGCAGGGGTCCATCAAGAAGGAGCATGGCTTTCTCCAGTACTCAGGGGAGGCTGGCTAGGGCACCTAGAATTTGGGCTAGGTCCTTCTTGCGGTCAGGATGGAGACAGGATCTCTCTAGAGCCCACTCTGTCTTCCATGGAATATGACCCCTCTGTGCCATCTTACCTTCTCTCTCCTGTTGCTTGTCCCACTCCTTCCCTTTCAGAGGGAACCCAAGCCTTCCCTCCACCCCTCTGTCTCGAGAGCTCAGAGCCTATTTTTGCATCTTACATCTAATCAGAACTCATTTGGCTTGTTGGATATATTGTGCTTTTCCCACCTCCCATCCTGAACCATGTATTCTGGGCTCCCCTCTTCTTCCCTTCTAACTCTCACTATGGAAAGTGTCATAAAAAATGGTGTCATTAATGTGCGTTTTTGAAAAAATCACCAGACACATTACTACAGACTTAAACTTAATTATTGGTTTTGTTTTCCTAGATAACACAAAGCAAGCACATTTTTCAGGAAGATTCTATGAAAACAGAGAGATAAGGAAACTTTCTAAGAAAGATGAGGCAATATTCTTCCCCATCCACTGTGGTGCACTGCAGTTGGCTGAATAATAACTCCTCCAAGATTCAAGTTCTAATCCCTGCAATTTATGAATGTGACCTTATTTAGCAAAGGGGTTTGCAGATATTATGTTTAAGATCTTGGGATGGGAAATTAGTCATTTTTCTTTAGTGGGCCTAAATACTATTTTGAGTACCTTTTAGAGAGAGATAAAAGGAGGTAACAGAGATACATGGGGAAAAGGTGACAAGAAGAAACAAAGATGTGGTCACAAGACAAGAAAGTCAGGTCCAGGAATATAACTCTGGCCTGGGGATATGGCTCAGTGGTACAACACCTGCCTGGCAAGCACAAGGTCCTGAGTTCAAGTCCCAGTACCAAAAAAAAAAGGAAGTCAGGGCAGGCACCTCTGCCTTGCTCGTAGAGTGAAGGAAAGATGCCCTGGAGCCCAGTCCTGCCCACACCTTGATTTCAGATTTTGGGCCTCAAAAACTGAGAGAGGGCAACTGTGTTGTTTTACTCTAGTCTGTGACTGATGCCACAGCAGCCTGGGAAAATTAATACACTCAGCTTTCTCCAGTGAAGGGTATTTGTCTTTCTCAGGCACGTGGAGTCCAGGCAGCGCTAATCTGTTAGTTATGTCACTTGCTCACTCAATCCACATTCCATGTATGTGCGGTGGGGGTGGGGGTTGGGGGGGAGGTCTGTGGTAAACTCAATTAGGGGACACAATTAAGATTAAGAAGGCAAGGTTACCCTCAGGAAGCATGGAGTCCAACACAAAGGAATGCTGTCAATATAACCCTGGAGTTTGAAAGGGATCTGGTGGGGGTGGGAGGGGCTGCCCCCATGCAGTCAGGATGTTCCAGGTACTCCTGGGGAGCCAGAGGCTTGAGCAGGGTGGCTGGGCAGAGGCTGTACTGACTTAATCCTGATCTCCCAGGCCTACTTATTGGCCCTCATCCTACACTTCCCTGAGCAGGTCAGGTGTATTATGTGGTATGATGTGTGATACATGTGTGCACATATATTTGGCAGGTGTGGTACAGTGTGTGAGTGTGTGTGTGTGTGTTGCATATTTGTGTATGCCTGAGGGTAAGAAGGCTGCCATCGACAGGGAAATACAGCCTTGGGATGCACTGTCCCCCTTGGGGATCACTCCTGCCCTGGAGCCTCAGCCTTCCTTGCTATAACAGAGCCACAGCCTCTGACTGAGACTAATTACCACAGCGGGATCCTCTTCACCCAGCCCAAGGCCGCCACTACCCTCAGGACAATGGCCTCAGACTGACAGCCTGCTCCTCCCTGGTGACACAGCCTGGCTGTGACACCCATACCTCTCCTTTTACAAGAAAGAGGTAGGCTTATTAGTTCATGTGGTGTCTTAGTTACTTTTTACTCATTGCTGGGACAAATACCTGACACCCAAAATGAAGGAAAGGTTTATTTAGCTCACACTTACTGGAGGTTTCAGTCCATATTCTGCTGGCCCAAGGCTAAGTGGAACAGGGCAGACAGCTTCCAGTTCAAGGCAGCAGAACAACCGGGGGAGCAGAGAGCAATAGCATTAGTCTGTCTTTCTGTCTCTCTGTCTCTCTTTATATTACATTCAGCCTCTCTGCTTCAGCCTATCCACCTTAGGCCACATCCATAATTCCAGAAGGACTCAGACTCATAGTCCCATCAGTACTAAAACACGTAATCCCAGTGGATCATGAGTCAAGTCTCAAACTCTAGAAGTTCCCATCCCATGACTGCATGAGGCTTTGAGGGGGACAACTAGACATAAACCATAACATTCTGCCCCTAGACCCCCACAGCCTCATACACATCCCTTTGTGCAAAAGCCATTTTAGCCCATCTTGAAGAGTTGCCAAAATCCCAACAGTTTCAGCATTGCTGAAAAGTCCAAGTTCCAAGTCTCCTCCAAGATCCAAGGCAAACTCTCAACTGTGAGCTCCTGTACAATAGAAAAGCTACACATATCCAACATTCAAAGGCATAAGATAAGCACTGCTATTCCAAAAGTTGTAAACAACAGGGTAATACAAAACACTGGGACAAACACAGGTCCAAAATGCAGCAGGGTAAACAGTAAATCCCATAATTCCAACTGGAACGTTCGAAGAAGTCTGCACTAAGTTGTGAGCTCCACAGGCCTTACACGGCTCCGCTCCTACAGCACTCTTGGTGGTAGTTTCCATGGCTTCTCTCTTAGGCCAAATTTGCTCCCTCTTTGCAGTTTCCCTTAGATGATTCATGTTTCTGGGGTTTTTTTTTTCAATCTTTTGGGGTTTCACTGAGCAGGCTTCTCACTCTCTGCTTCACACACTGCCCTCTCAGGGACACACTGCCTGGCCTCCCAGGCCTTCTTCTGAAATCCAGGTGGAAGCCTTCTTAACCTAACAACTTGGGCATTCTGAATGCACCTAAAACCAACGTCACGTGGATGATGCCAAGGTCTGCTGCCAGCTGGAGCAATAGCCAGGCTTCCTTCTCTCTGGGTTGTAGGGGTTGTGTGGCTGGACTGAAGAATACTCTGACCTTGACTCTGAGGAACAAATTCTCCATGCCAGTGCCATTTTGGAACCTGGCTTGGCCACTGCCGCCATTCTGATACTGAGGTCTCTGTGACTTTTTTCTCAAGGCAAAGCCTCTCTCCTTTGCAATTCTGGGGCTGCAAAGGGTGGAGAGCTGCCACCTCTTGTGATGCCCTCAGGTCGTCCTTTTGATTCTCTGGTTCCTTCCCAGCAACGGAGATCCTTTCAGCTCCATCTTTACAGTCCACAGCTCTCCTGATGCTTCCTTTCTGGCCAAACTCACAACATTTTAAATCATCCTTCTTGGCTCTTTGCTCTTGATTTTCAACAGAAATCTGGCTAAAAGCCACCAATAACAACCATGCCACCGCCCCAATAGTTCGCTGCATTGAAATATCTCTTGAAAGATTAATCAGTCAGCCATGCTTAATCTCAATCTTAGGCAAAATCTCTGAGCATGAGCAAAATTCTGCCAGACTTTCAGCCAATCCATAGCACAAATCATCTGGAGTCCAACAACCAATGCTGTCCTTCTCAGCAGAAACCTCACCAGCCTGGTCTTTATTGCCAGGCTTCTTATCAGCATTCTGGTCTAAGCTCTGACCAGAATCCCCCAAACAGAATAGCTGAAGCTCTTCTAGTGCTGCCCTTGTAGGCGACATCTCTGAATCTTTCCTATCTCTTCCCGTACGTAAGCCATTCCCAAAAGCTCGTGTTCCACATTGTCAGGTATAGCCACAGGAAAGACCCCACTTCTCTGGTACCATATTCTGCCTTAGTTACTCTTCTCTCATTGCTGGGACAAATACCTGACACCCAAAATAAAAGAAAGGTTTATTTAGCTCACACTTACTGGAGGTTTCAGTCCATATTCTGCTGGCCCAAGGCTGAGTGGAACAGGGCAGAGAGCTTCCAGTTCAAGGCGGCAGAACAACCAGGGGAGCAGAGAGCAACAGCATTAGTCTGTTTCTGTCTTTCTTTATATTACATTCAGGTTCTCTGCCTCAGCCTATCCACCTTAGGCTACACCCATAAACCCAGAAGGACTCAGATGCATAGTCCCATCAGTATTAAAACACATAATCCCAGTGGATCATGAGTCAAGTCTCAAACTCTAGAAGCCCCCATTCCATGACTGCATGAGGCTTTGGGGGGACAACTAGGCATAAACCATAACATGTGTGAATGATGACTTCTATGTGAGCCTCTGTCCAGAGTTTCCCTCAGCAGTCTGAGAAACTTCAGTTCCCCTCACTGTACCCCCCACCACTGTGGAACAAACCACAACCCCATATGCCACTCTGACAGGCCACAGTGACTTCTATGACAATCTCTGTCATTCCAAAGAGGTCTCTGTGTCGTGAGTGTATCATTTCTGTGAGAAGGGATGCGGAACCTCCTTATGGTGAGAACTCTGCATGGCAGGAAAAGGGGGAGGAAGTCAATTATTGGCCACAGTTGGTCCTTTAAGAGGGTCTCAAATAAGAAACAGGTGGGAACAATGGGCAGGATGGGGTTAGATCACATGGACAGAGGGAGGGGCACCACCCAGGGAGAGTTCTTTTCCACTTTATACATTGGCCCCTCTGATTTTTAGGGCTTGATTCTACAGACAAAACAGATAAGTACAGTAAGATGTGGAGTGTTAAGTCGAGCAAGCAGAGGTCTGCCTTGCTCCGGCTTAGGCAGCATTCACTTTCCTGCACCACAGAGGCTCCCACAGGGCGCATACAGTCCTGAAAGCTATTTGCTGCCCAGGGTCCCCCACTTTCCTCATTGTAGGTTCTCCCAACAGGGCACAGATTTCTTACACTCCTGTGGTTGCAGCTGTTTTCCGGCATAAGCAGGAATCTTCTGATTAATTATGCTGAATATGCTGCTCTATGTTTCTCCTGACCACTCTGTAACTCTCTTTTCCTGCCCTTTCACATTTTTCTCCCTGTCTTCTTTGAGCCCCTCACTGGCTTGGTTTTCCTTTCAGCTCTTTTATCCTGGTTTCCTCTGATTTTTTTTTTTTGCAGAACCAGGATTTGAACTCATGACCTTGCAGGCACTTGTGCTACAGAGCTATCTCCCCAGCCTCTCCTCTGATATCTTAAACTTCGGCTTTCTGAAGGTTCCTGTATTAAGGCTTTGTTAGTCATTCAACAAATACTATATGAAATGCAAGGCCTATGCTGAGCATTTGAGCTATGAAAAACAGAATAAGACTAAACTCTGGTTCTCCCAAATGAGGGGGTGATGCTGAAGATGGAACAGAGAAGGGGTTGTGTGCATGCGTTGATGGAGGGCAGCCAATGCTCCCCAGGGGCTCTGTGCTTAATTCACCTGTATATCAGCACCCAACCGTGGCAGAGGCCTACTCTCTTCACTGCTTAGTAGTCATTGTTTCAGCTTGGCTCTGGCTCCTGAGTTTCACACCCAGAGCTTCTGCATGTTGGCTAGTTGTTGGTTCTCTGCTGACACGTCAAACTCATCTTGTGCCGAGGTAACCAGCACAGCTCTTCTTCACCTCCCTCTCCCAGGTTCTGTGGGTTCTATTTTAAGGGATGGCACCATTCTCCACCTGACACCAAAGTCAGAGAGACCTGGGAGTTGGTCTAGACTCCCTCACTGCTTCTCATTGTGTCTGCCATTCACCTACAGCCCACAATACAGGGAGGAGAAGCCAAAGCACTCCATAGATAAGGATAAGAAGGCCTCCGTGGGGCTTCCCAGACAGACTGGGAGAGTTAAAGAAAGGGGTTGCTGAATTGCTTAGATTGCTTGGGATGATTCCTAGTGGCAAGAATGGAATAATAAATTCCTGCTTATCTCCATGAGATCTGGGAGGTTCTCGGTTATTTGGATTACCCCTACTTTGGATAACTTTAGAGTCTACCTGTGACACAAGAGGTCCTAACACTTGTAGCCCAAGCACCAAAAACTCTTCCTGGCTAGTTGCCTCTGTGGCATGTTGGGGAATGTATGTGCTCTGGGATGTAGAGGGAGGCGGAACACAGATGACGTGTGTGGCAGACACTGTAGCGGAGTCCACCCAGGGTTCTTCCCTTCTCCTAGGAGCAACGCCTACTTGTCTGAAAAATATCCATAGACTGGCAATATCCCTGCTTTTGCAGAGCTCACTCTTAGCCCAATCTGGTCCACAAAAGGTGTCCATCAAGTCTTCCCCAGTATTCCTTGACCCAGGGAGGTGTGTATTATACTGCTGGGGACACTGGAGAGAGCTCCCAGTAAGCCTGCTGTCTGGCATTATACACAGGTCAAGTCATTCAATGCTTTTGTTACTTACATGCAGCCATTCTTTCTATAAATCATCTCCAAAAAACCTAAATATTATCGGTTGGGCTTCTTACATTTTACATCTCCCTGACCCGAGTAGTACAGGGAACTCCTCCCTGCAGAGGACCAGGCTAAAAAATCTGCAGAAAGGAATTCTAGATGTGTGTGGGTACTCGTGGAGCACTGGATGAGAACACAGCAGCTGGGGTGAAAATCTACCAATTCAACTACATGTGGGACACACAACATACGCGCCTTCAACGCATGGAAAATAGCAGTAACTGAGTCAAGATGTGCTATTCTACATCTTATTCTTGGGCTGTTAGCAGAGGGAACTATTTACTCCTCAATGTGTGTTATCTAATTATGGAGGGACATTTAGAGCTCTTAACCACTAGATCACTCCAGTAGGTTTCATGAAGATTAGGTGGACAAATACTTTCTGCTTGATTTTATCAACCTTAGCTTGATGAGTTATATTTAAAGCAGTCTTCTAAGTGTATACAAGTACTAACAAAAATATCTATTAAAGAACCATCTTCTGATTTTTCAAATAAAACTATCCTCAAGGCAAAATGCTTCTTACTTGATGTGTGTGTGTGTGTGTGTGTGTGTGTGTGTGTGTGTGTGTGTGTGTATGATTCCAG
>PVKN010021270.1:0-15607 GCA_004027915.1 Capromys pilorides
CTGTGAACTCTCACTGGGATTGTGCATGTCTGTTTTGACTTTCAGGGGACACCTGGACTCCATTGGAATTGTTCCACTGCAGGGAGATAAAAGCCCAAGGACCTGGCTCCACTCCCTGAAGACCTCCATCCCCACCCCTGCCAGGTGCATGCTCCCCACATCCTGAAGTAGTTCATTACAATCAAAGGCTGAATAGCAAAACAGAAATTAAATTGACACTTTGAAGCATTAATCTAAGCACAAATTAATATTCATCAACATCTGCTATTTGTTCAGGTGAATATTGAGCTGAAACAAACAAAAAAAAAAAAATTAGCATTCTTCCTACTCAGAGACAAGACAGCATGCACTGAAGAAAATGGCCTCAGCGGGTCTACTGTGTACAGCTACAAGAAGAGGCTGGCTCCCTGCAGAGACATCAGCAATAGAGCTCCCGAAGGAACACTGGGTCAATACATCATTTTTATTTGGTCGTGGTTTTCTTAATCTGCAAGACATTACTGTTCTTTCTTGGAAGGCAAGGTGTAAGAAGCTGGATGGTGTTTATTCCATCTCAGTTCTTGGCAGTCAGCGCTGCCCTGTTTTCTGTTGTTTGGTCATCATCATCTAGATAGGAGAAATTTCTTTGCTGGAAAATTACCAGCTAACTTTCAAAATGTGTGTAGGTGGAGTAGTGTAACCATAACAGTAGGTGTAACTCTACAATGACAGAATGAAGCAATTACATACTGAAACTCTGTACTGTTACAACCCAGGGGGTGTTTGATGGTGTAACACAGAAAGTATCATTGAGTCAATAACCTCTTTGGCACAAGGGACTATTTTTGAGGTCACAACCCAGCTCACAGTTACTGTATTCCTGCCAAAAAGCCTTCCCATGACTATAAGCCAGGGGATATCTGAGAGATATTTAGAAGGAACATAATCCATTCCCTGGATAAAACAGTAGCTTCAAAGAGCATTTTGCAGAATGTATTGTTTTACATGTTAATATTTCTCCTCTCTTTGCCCTAAGTAGTTGAAATATGGTCACTAAAATGGTAAAAATATAGATAATGAAAAAAAAATGAGGAAACTACATGTTCCACATACTTTTTTGGAAGATATGCCTGATAGCAACTGAGGGGAATAAATGAATCTGGTAATCAGCCTGTGTTGGATAATGAGTTTATATATCTATCATGAATGAATGAACAAACAAGAATAATGTTAGAAAGTGATAAGAGCAGGGCTGGCAAGATAGCTCAGAGGACTAAGCACCTGCTTAGGCAAGCAAAGGGATCAGGGCTCAATCCTGGTACCAAATGCTACACTGGTGCTGCCCAAGAGCGTGGTGGAGGCTGAAAACAGGAGAATCGTTATGAGTCTAAGCTGTGTAGTGAGACCCTGTGCCCAATACATAAATTGAAAACTAAATAAATAAAATAAAGTGATACCAGAACTACATAGAATAAGTTGAAGTGATAGACATTGGAGGCCTATGGTAGAGCAGGCCCATCTGAGTGGGAGACCTTGAGCGGAGATCTTCATGAGAAGAAGCCTCCTCCGAACAGATCGAAGGAAAGTCATCCAAAGGTGGGGCAGGAGAAAAAAACCACTGGGTAATCTGAGGTCACAAAAGCCAAAAAAAAAAAGAGGATCTACTTCTATGGCCTAGGAGGTGTCATTGAGTTCAATGTTTCTGAAAAGGGGAAAACCATAGAATGATGTCTTAGTTCAGTGGATGTCTTAGTTACTTTTTACTTGTTGCTGGGACAAATATCCAACACTCAAAATGAAGGAAGGAAAGGTTTATTTAGTTCACAGTTACTGGAGGTTTCAGTCCATATTCGGCTGGCCCAAGGCTGAGTGGAACAAAGCAGAGAGCATCCAGTTCATGGCAGTGGAACAGCAACAGTCGTGGCAGAGGCAACAGACCAACCAGGGTGCAGAGAGCAACAGTGAGTTTGTCTCTCTGTCTCTCTTTATATTACATTCAGGCTCTCCGCATCAGGCTATCTGCCTTAGGCTACATCCATAATCCAGAAGGACTCAGACTCATAGTCCCATCAGTACTAAAACACATAATCCTAGTGGATCATGAGTCAAGTCTCAAACTCTAGAAGTCCCCATCCCATGACTGCATGAGGCTTTGGGGGGACAACTAGACATAAACCATAACATTCCAACCCTGGGCCCCCAAAGTCTCATGCATATCCCTTTGTGCAAAAGACATTTTAGTCCATCTGGAAGATTTGCCAAAGCCCCAAAAGTTTCAGCATTGCTGAAAAGTCCAAGTCCCAAGTCCCCTCCAGGATCCAAGGCAAACTCTTCACTGTGAGCTCCTGCACCAAAAAAAAAAAAAAAATGTTAAACACATCCAATGTTCAAAAGCACAAGATAAACATTGCCATTCCAAACATAGCAAATAATAAGATAATACAAAACACTGGGACCAACACATGTCCAAACTCCAGCAGGGTAAACAATAAATCCCATAGTTCCAACTAGAACATCCGAAGCAGTCTGCGCTGAGTTATGAAATCTAGGTGGAAGCCTTCTTAACCTAAGAACTCCTGCATTCTGAATGCACCTAAAACCCATGTTATGTGGATGATGCCAAGGTCTCCTGCCAGCTGGGGCAGTAGTCAGGCTTTCTTCTCTCCTGGTTGTAGGGGAGGAGTGCCTGGATTGAAGAACACTTTGACCGTGATTCCGAGGAATAAATTCTCCATGCCAGCGCCATTTTGGAACCTGGTTTGGCTGCTGTTGCCATTCTGATACTTGGGTCTCTGCAATTTCTCAAGGCAAAGTCTCTCTCCTTTGCAATTCTAGGGCTGGAAAGGGCAGAGAGCTTCTGACTCTTGTGATGCCCTCAGGCTACCTTTTTGATTCTCTGGTTCCTTCCCAGTAATGGAGATCCTTTCAGCTCCATCTTTGCAGGCCACAGCTTTCCTGGTGCTTCCTTCCTGGCCAAACTCACAATATTTTAAATCCTCCTGCTTGGCTCTTTGCTCTTGATTTTCAACATTAATCTGGCTAAAAGCCACCAATAACAACCATGCACCACCCCAATAGTTTGCTGCTTTTAAATATTTCTTAAAAGATTAAGCAGTCTACCATGCTTAATCTCAGTCTTAGGTAAAGTCTCTGGACACAAGCAAAATTCCGACAGACTTTCAGCCAAGCTATAGCACAAATCATCTGAAGTCAACAAACATGCTGTCCTTTTTCCCAGCAGAAACTTCCCCAGCCTGGTCTTTACAGGCAGGCCTTCTGTCAGTCTTCTGGTCTGAGCTCTGACCAGAATCTTCCCTACAGAACAGCTGAAGCTTTTCCAGTGCTTTGCTTGTAGGCAATATCTCTGAACGTTTCCTATCTCTTCCCATTAGCCATTCCCAAAAGCTCATAATACACATTGTCAGGTATAGCCACAGCAACGACCCCATTCCTTAGTAACAAATTCTGTCTTAGCTACTTTTTACTCATTGCTGGGACAAATACCTGACACTCAAAATAAAGGAAGGAAAGGTTTATTTAGCTCACAGTTACTGGAGGTTTCAGTCCATATTCGGCTGGCCCAAGGCTGAGTGGAACGGGGCAGAGAGCATCCAGTTCATGGCAGTGGAACAATCGCAATAGAGGCAACCAACTAACCAGGGCAGCAGAGAGCAACAGAGCGAGTCTGTTTCTCTGTCTCTCTTTATATTACATTCAGGCTCTCCGCCTTAGCCTATCCACCTTAGGCCACACCAATAATCCCAGCCATACACAGACCGATAACCCGATCAGTACTAAAACACATAATTCCAGTGGATCAAGAGTCAAGTAATCCCAGCAGTACTCAGACCCATAGTCCTATCAGTAATAAAACACAAAATCCCAGTGGATCATGACTCAAGTCTCAAACTCTAGAAGTCCCCGCCCCATGATTGCATGAGGCTTTGGGGGGACAACTAGACATAAACCATAACCGTGGGCAAAAATATTGTTGATATTGACAGAAGCAAACTCCATCACATGCTTGGTGCCTTGGTTATCTTTCTATTGTTTCTGGGACAAAGTACTTGATCCCCAAAATTAAGGAAGGAAATTATTATTTAGTTCATATTATGTGCAGGATTCAGTCCATACACAGCTGGCTCCAAGGCAGTGTAGAGGGACAGAAGACAACATTTCTTGGCAGAGGAGTATAGCAAAAGCAAAAATAAGAGCAAAATATGGAAGCACTGCATGAGGCTTTAGGGGAACATCTAGACATAATTCATAATACTTGGGATGTAACAGCTTAGCTTGGGTAGAAGAGACTGAGGAAAGGAAAGAGATATGCACCTTCGCTGAGTGTATATGTCACAGTCACTTTTTAGTTTCTGGAACAAAATACCCAATGCTCACAATTTTAAGCAAGGAGGTTTATTTGGGTTTACAATATTTAAAGGTAGCAGCTCATAGTCATCTTGCTTAGAAGTAGAAATAGCGTGGAGGGGCCTGAAATGGATGGAAGCTGCACATGTTATGGTAGGCAGGAAAAAAAAAGAGAGAGGAGAGGGAGGAGAGACAGAGAGAGAGACAGAGAGAGAGAGACAGAGACAGAGACAAACAGACAGACAGAGATAGACAGAAACAGAGACAGAGACAGAGATAGAGAGAGACCTACCTAAGGAGCCTGGAAAGGATGTGTACTCTTAAAATATGCTGCTAGTGACTCACCTCAAACCTGGCCCTACTTTCTAACTACAATTCAGCTATAAGTCATCAGTATACTGATTCACTGATGACTAAAGAGCCCCCCGGATCCAGTGTGTTCTGAACACATGAATCTTTTGGAAGTCATCGCAAATCTAAGCTATGAAGGGTACTTTTGCATGCAATTTCATGCAAGATCTAAAAATGTAAATGACAACAAAATATTGTAGTTAGAAGCTAATCTTGAATATTCTTCATGTTACAGAGCTTGTTGTCTGTTACAAGAGCCCTTTCTACCATGGTTAGAAGAATTATGCCACCATAGAACTATCTCTGGTACACTTTGCCTCTGTCTGCCTGGAACAGCAGTCAGTCCAACTCCTAGTATCACATGATACTGTGACCTCTTTGTTGCAGACTAGGATGCACCTAAAGACTTCCAGGCACTTTCTTTCTAAATAGCGGCTAATATTGTGGCTCCAGCCCTTCAAGATTAGTGAGAACACAGGACATAAAAGAACCTGCAACAGCATATAACTCAGTGGAATCCCAAATTTCCTGTTCAAGGAGATTATGGGGCCACAGAGGAGAGTGATCAATGATGTACAGTGTGCCTAAAGAGAGTCACCTAGGGAGAAAACATTCTCTCAGGATTCCACAGAGAACAAAATTGTCAAGGAATGGCCGTGATTCATCCAGATGGCTGACACTCACAAAAGTGTTGCGAATCACAGTACATGTTTCCAGGGGAAACCCTCAGGGGACCTGACTAACCTTGTCAGATATAAAAGTTACATATTCTTTGTAACATAGATCTTGCTTTTTCTTGGTCTTAACCATCCAGCAGCAAAGTCTAACCATAAGGAAAGGTTTCCATAAAAAGGAAAGCCATATTAATATGCTGAGTTGCAAAAGGCTCAAGTCAACAGCCCTGGATAATGCCAGATGAGCTGACAATCTACTACCCTTATGGATCATTGAACTAAGTATACAGCTACTTTCTCTTGGTGCAATGAAAAGAAAGATCTGTACTAATGAGGTTTAGACAAGAAATCATGCCTGCATCTTTTATTCCGAACTACTGCAATGAAGACAACATTATGCAATGTATTAACTATTGTAAATAATAATAATTAATAATAATAAATTTTTAAACAGAGAGATGCACTGGCTGGGTACACACCGCTGAGGACAGGGCAAGAAGTCACCTCCACAAACCAGCACCATGTGCTCTACTAATTTTTGCCGGGGCAGGGAGCTGGCTTGTTAAGAGCTTCATTTCAACTTAAATAGGATTCTCATCACCCAGCTCTCTGTAAGACTCTGAAAGACTCTGTTTGGTTTAGAAGAAATAAAACAGTCATTTTCCAAAGAAGCATGTACTTGTAGAGTTTTTGCTTCAGCTATTCTGGCTGAGGGACCCATACGCCAACTTAAGATTCAGGGATATAGCCTAGATTATGTCTTCTCCAATCCTATCAGGTGGTCTTGAAATTCAGATAGCTGAAGGAGTGTGGCTTCAACCACGAATAAATGATGCAATTTTAGCTCTTCAATATTGTGGTGAATGAGGTATAAGCATCA
This sequence comes from Capromys pilorides, assembly GCA_004027915.1. Classification (NCBI taxonomy): domain Eukaryota; kingdom Metazoa; phylum Chordata; class Mammalia; order Rodentia; family Capromyidae; genus Capromys; species Capromys pilorides. Next base: position 6,250 of record PVKN010021270.1, read on the forward strand.
AAGTTACTATGAGCTCTCCATGATGACATATCTCTTTATTATGTGAAACAAGGGTACCAAATCACCTCCTCTGTAGCCACACAGTCAGGAAAACTATTCACATGCTAGCTTTTACATGCTAGATTTCGAACTTTGGGAAAATTTATTAAAATTTGTGGCTCAGATTCCCTACACTTAAAACAGAAATAAAAATATTTCCTTCTAGCTATATTCCTGAAGATTGGAGGGAAAGAACTCCATAGAGCCTCTTTTTTCAGATGTATTCTAATATATTAACATGAGAAAATATTTATTAATGATTCAAAATAATAGATACCTTTTAAAATGCAACAAATGCAGTACATAACAAATAGATTCTGCAGAAAAACTGAATTTTTTAATTGTACTACCAGTTCAAGAGGTTATTTCCATAAGGGAAAGTCTAAAAGATGAATCTGATAAAGGACTGAAAAGGTGAAAGACACAGGGGGAATGATCCAGAAAATCTAGTATTAAGTTTAATTAGAATTCAGGAAATAGAGATCAGAGTATCTAAAAAGTCAATAATAATAAGATCAATTTTGAAGTAAAAAGGACAAAAGCTATTTTCATTAGAAAGGATTCACCCATCAAGACATATCTTGATTGCACTTTTTAAAGTTTAAGTAGTGGGAAGGCGAACCTCATAAGCATGAACAGTTCTTTAATTCACAGGAATTTGCACATTACAAATTTCCAATCTTTAGTATTTCTCTCCATCTTTTAATCTATCCTCCTCAAGGATAATATTTACTCCCCAATGCATTGCTCTGATCTTGTCACTCCACCATGGCAGCCTGCAGTCACTGCTCATTGAACAAAAGGTGCAATTCAAGTGTTGGCAATAACTTACCTTTGAAGTCATATCATTTACAATTACTGAAAATGAAACCACCATGTCCCTAGCAGCAAGATTCATAGTGTTCAGTTCTCTGTGCCTGTTTGCTTATGTCTTTGCCCTCTCTAGAGATCACATTTCACCATCTCTCCCAACTAAAACACTGCAAATTCATTGAAAACTAGCTCAAATATTTCTCCCTGGCAATCCCAAAATGAGATTACTTGTTCCTTACTAAAATAAGGTCTAGGACTAATTGTATTTCATAAACCGATGGCAGGTGCCATATCTTGTTGCTGTTCCTGTGCATATCAGAGGTATGCCATAAGATATAATTTTTATCTGTCAGTGTGTGTTATGGTTTGTGTATAGGTGTCCCCCCAAAGCCTCATGCAGTCATGAGATGGCTTCTGGAATTTGTAATTGATTATTGTGGGAATGGGTGCTGCACCTCCCCTGGGGCTGGTGATTTGCATTTCAATGTAAGGAAGGAAGAAAAGTTAGCTGCCTTGAGCTGCTCCACTCCTCCCTGTTCTTGCTCTCAGCTGCCTCCATGAAAGGTTGCCCTCTGCCATGAACCACTCTGCTGCCTTGGAGCCAGCTGAATGTGGACTGAAACCTCCAGTAATTGTGAGCTAAGTAAACCTTTCCTTCTCTAATTCTGAATGTCGGATAGTTGTCCCAGCAACAAAAGAAGAGTAACTAAGACAGTGTGTTTGCCCCCTTGCCTCACCTTGTCGTGGGTGTGAACTATTTAGGAGCAGAGACTACATCATGTCTTTATATCGCTATCATCTGGTATTACTGAATGCCTTGTAAATTGTCACCTAAAGTATTTAATAATAATCTAATAAGTTATTTGGCTATATACAAAGTGTTTATCCAACAATCTTTGATTCAGAAGTGCATTCAAATTCAGAATTCAAATTCTACGAGTGCCAGATATATAACCCTAAGTGGTTGACATTAGACTATGTCAAAAAGAATTTGAGCATGAGGGATCACATCATTTAGAGTATGATTTTAGTCTGGTAAGAATCCAGAGCCAATGCAAGAAGATCACTTATTATTTTAAGGAAAACCCATGTATGTGTGTATAAATTTTCCTGCTTAACCATTAGAAATTAAGCGATTATTTTTTGCTGAAATATTATATAGGTCTACTGTATAGGCCAGTGCAAATGCAACTACAAGACCTAAGTGTACAACTATATTATGATTTAAATCTAAAATGGCTTCCAAAGCCTCATGTGTGGATAAGGAGCATAATAGCTGCATTGCTGTTAGGAGGCAAAGTCTGTTTGGAAAATGTAGGGCAATGAGGCTGAGATATGGTAGAATATCTCTCAATTTCTTGCTCACTTTCCTTTTTTCTTTGCTTCCTGGCCAACATGACATGCACACCTTTCCTCTAAGGTAGGCCCTTCTACCCTACTATTTCTGTTTTTGAGCCTGCTGACTGTAGAGGGTAACTTCCAAAGCTGTGAAGACAGCTTAGCACTCCTAAGCTGTGCCTTAGACATTTTGTCTCACTGATGAGAAAGTGACTATGCCAGATTTCGGTACTGAGAATTATGACTGGGTCTGTTGCTATGACTACATTTTATTTGCCATGGGTTTAGAAGACTTGGAATTGTTTGGAAATATGGTCTAGAGAAGCTCTAGTGTGCTATGTGCCACATTTAATGGGACATTCTAGTTGGAGTTTAGAAGCTTAGAATGCTGATTTGAATGCAGACAGTAAAGAAAAGGCTCAGCATGTTTCCATTGGAAACAAAGAGCCTATCATCAATTGAACTAATGGCCATGTGTGTAATAGTCTAGCAGGGAATTTATCTATGTGTGGCCTATTTCCTGAGACTTTGGGGGAAGACTGAGTCTATGGGTAGTGGATTAAGTAATCTGGCAGAAGAAATTTTAAGGCAGTTCAAAATTCAGGCTTTGGGGCTGGTGAGGTGGCTCAGTGGTCTAAAGCGCCTGCTTAGGCAAGCTTAGGCAACTGCAGGGGCCACAGTTTGATCCCTGGCACCATATGCTGCACCAGTCCCACCCCCAGGGCAGGCTGAGCTGGCCATAATAAAAAAAAAAAAAAAAAATCAGGCTCTGTTAGGGATACTGCTGGTGCCTTCCATCAAGGCTTGTGAGAAATAGGAAGAACAAGTCCATTTTGAAAGATTTTAGTGTTGTCAAGCAGCACATACCTACAAAGTTGCATAATACATTATGGTTGCTGAAAGAATTAGCATTTTGAAAATCTGAGCATTTTACATCATTTTACATCAGGATAAGAAAAATACAGTGAGTGTTTCTCAGGAATCAGGAAGACCCAGCCTACATTAGCTCAAGGGTGTAACAATTTAAAGGAAAATTCCTTTGAAAGACTTCTTTGAGATAAGAGCCTTAGGGAAACCTACTCCAGAAGGGTCACATAGGGAATTTGTTCATTGGGATTTGTTTGGCAGTTCTCAGCCACCCAGACTATCAGAGTCTACTATAGGCAAGATCCAAGCTTGGCTACTGCTCAAGCTGGCAGCAGGTCTTGACATCATTCACTTGTTTCCTGTCTTATGAGTATGCAGAATCCAAAAGTTGTGAAGTCAGGGAGGCATTCATCCAAATTTCAGAAGATGGCCTCTGAGGCTCAGCAGTGTCCCCTAGAGAGAAAGCAGTGAGAGTGAAGCCAAAAGTGCAGTTCTTCAACTGCACTGAAGCCTAAGTTCTTCAACTTAGGAAGCAGAAGAAGCTAACTATGTGGATCACCTGAGGAATGTTGCAGGCAGTAGCCAAGGCAAGCCGACAGAGAGGCTATGAGGACTATAGCTGGCAGTTCACAGGGCTGAGGCCACCCAAGGTGTTTGGAGATCTTATCTCACCTCAATTGGCCCCAGATGTTCAATGCACTGTTACAGGATTAATCTTTGCCCTGATAGTTTCTTTGGTCTAATTTCTTTTTTCCCCCATCTCTCTTTTGGAATTGGAATGTTTGCCTTGCAACGTTGTATGTCAGCAACATTTAACTTTCTTTTTGGTTTTCACAAGGCTCACCACTAAGGTTTTGCCTTGAGTATCAGATGAGACTTTGGACTTACACTTTTCAGCAATGCTGAAGCTGCTAAAACTTTGGTGACTCTTAGATATAGACCAAATTCATTTTGCATAAGCAAATGCATATGAGCCTTTGAGGGATCTGTAGCAGAATTTTATATTTTGTGTTCGAAATGCCCCCCAAAGCCTCATGTCTTTGGAATATAGTTTGATTATGGGGCACAAGAATTGACTTTAATTAGGAGGTAGAATCTGCTCAGAAAACGTAAGTCACTGGGGGCATTACCTGGAAAGCTACATGCCTCTCCATGGATCCTTCTTTTTCTCTCTGCTTCTAGGCCTCCACGACAGCTTTCTTAATGGCAGATCCTTCCGCCATGCCATTTCCACATCTGAACCTGCCAACACAGATTGAAATCTCTAAAAATATGAACGATAATAAACTTCTCCTTTAGTTACAAATGCGTTGGGTATTTCAGTTCTAGCAATGAGAAAATGAATAAATTAAGCTGTGACATCAATGGACGTTGTAGGTCGCAACACGAGAAGGGAATAAATAGCACGGCAGTGGACCAGATTGACTAAGCAGGTGACAGGAGGTAGAATCAGGAGGAAACTATTGAGTGTGACATCTCTTCTTGCCTAACAGAGCAACAGATGGAAAGCTGAGTGAAGATGTAGGTGGAAAGGAGTCAGCAAAACATTTCAACTCTGGAGATGTGGGACACATGGGAGAATGAGGAACAGCTGCTCCCACAACCCTGAGTTGTGAGGGATCTTCACATCCTGTCTAGCCACTGCAGGGGGCATACTAATGACACCTATTCCACTCAGTACTCTTTCACATAGGAAGGTTCACTCAAGTATAAATGCTAATCAGAAATTTAAAAATTAAGATAAATAATAATAATACTTAAAAATGACTAAAGAATGCAAATTACAAACACATCCTATTGGAGGAATGATATACAGGTTTAATCTCATGTAGTATGGTGGTGCATACATGAAAGCAACAAAAAAACATTAGCATAAATAAAATGCTCAATTGAAGAGATAGGAATAAGAAAACAAACCTAACAGAGGTTAATCTGAGTATGACAGTTAAGCTTGGTCATGTCAATTTGATTGACTTTGGGATCTACCCAGGTTACATCATACTGCTGAATGTATGTTGTGGGTCAGGAAGGTATTGTAATAGCAAGAAGAGACACCAAAACAACACACAGGATTTCAAAATGAATTTATTTTACATCAGCAAGTGCTGATCAGAGTGTTTCTCCTGTGCCACAATATCTTAAAATTATGTAATTTGTTTTTTATTTTTAAGGCAGTTCACAACTGAAAGTTTTCCTTGCATCTCAGAGGAAACTGATATGGACTTTTTAAAACAATGTGATTCTTTGGGATTTTGGGAACTGATTATTTTGCTTCAGTTGTTCCAATTATATTATGGTAATAGAATTATGATTTTGTACTTATTTGGAGATTAGTATTAAGACGATGTATCCGTTTCAAAGTGACAAGGGGTGAAGTGTGACAGTTAAAGTGGATTGCCAGCTTGACTGAAATTAGGATTTTCCCAGTAAACTAGTGAAGCACAATCTAGATCTATTTGGGTGAATCATGACTTTAGGATCTATATCTGTTTTCTCTCCTTTTTCTCCCTGGTACTGTTTCCCTGCCCCGCTTGCTGGATGCTGTTAACTACTCGTCCTCCCTCCCCACATCCTGCCTCCATGATGACTCTGCCTTTGAGCTAGCCAATCATAGTTTGAATCCCATGAACCCGTGATCCAAACCAAGGCTCTCTCCCTGTAGGTCATGCGTGATCTTTAAGCTTTGAGTGTCAGGTAACAGCGATGGAAAAAGTGACTAACAGACTAAGTAATCACGAAGACAATTTCTGGCATCTAGAAATATGTTGAAGTCAGAGAAACCACAGCAGAAGCAAGAGAGTTAAGGATGTAGATGTGTATAGGCTGAAGTGGAGATTTGTAGCTGACCTGTTTCTCAAGGTTCTTTAACTCATTCACTCACAATATCATTTCTTTAGTAAATCTTCTAAATTTATTGGGCTGATTTAAGAGCCTGGATAGTTCCATTTCTGCACTCTGAGTATAATGTCATGAAACCACTTGCCACAGTATAACTGTGAAGTTGATTTACATTTTTACCAGGAGGTTTTAAGTTCCCCACAAAGTGATGCTATATCTTATCTGACATTGAATCTATATCATTTAAAATTGTACCTGGAATAAGGTTCAAAAAATTGTAGTTGAATGAATAAATGCATGTTTGAATGAAGGAACTAAATGCAGGCAACATGGCCACTGACAGAAGTTAATGCCCTAAAGTAGACTTCATGACATTAGTTTTTCTCTTGTCATCTATTCTCAACTTTATAGCATAATATGCCATATAATTATTTTCAACCACCAATTACAGAAATCTCTATCAAAATGAATTCAACAACGAGTAAAAACTCTTATCTCACATAATAGTATGCTCAAAGAAAGTGACTTTGAGTCCCCTCACACTCTCCGTATTTTGCTCTAATATCTTCAGCAAGTCAGTTTGTCTTCAAGCCAAATGTCCCTATAGTCCAAAGATGGGTGCCACACATGCATACATCACCTTTTCCTAAAGAACTCTCAACAGATGCACAAATCCTTATATACATTTGGCCAAAATTCTGTCTCAGTGAAAATCTTAATCAAGCCACTGATAAGAGAAATGAGATCAGTGGAAGTGCCTCAAAGAAAATCAAAGCTGTGAATGTGAGGGTCATCTAAAATTTGGCAAAGTGGAGAAGGATATTGGAGAGATAGCCAACAGCAATTGCTATAACTCCATAGTTTTCATTTGTAGTCCATCTCTTGTCTTGTCCTTTTTTTTTTTTTTGTCTTCTCCACTATAATTTCTTTCATCTCAAGTCTTACATTCCAGCCATACCTGTTGTTCCTTAAATATATCATGAAGCTCCTACTCGACTAGACAGTTTCTCATCTCAGTACTGTTTCTCTGCTTGAAATTTTGTTCCACCTCAGCTGGGAAACACTAACTTGTCTTCCAGTTCTCCACTGAAATATCATTTTCTTTGTGAAGATATCCTTGTCCTCTATTAGTGACCCTCTTCCATATCATATCTGTTAGTTCTATTACATCATCCCTTATGTTGAAAGATGCTCCTCTTTAAAACTTGCTTCTCTTCCATTAGACTGAGAGCCTCTAGTGAGTGGAACCATAACTTATCCTTCTTTGTATCCCAGATACCTAGTACACTGTCAAGTGCAGGCACTCCGCATAGGCTTCACAAATGTAATAAAACTGAATAAGTGAAACCTAATGCCTTGTATGAGGTTTCCTGCAGGGTTGTTTTTTTTTTTTTTAATTTAATACATGGTCTACAGGGTTTCACTATATAGATTGGACTCTGTGATTCTCTTGTTTTCAGCCTCCCGATTGCTGGGATTATAGGCACACACCACCACACTCAGTCTCAGTCGGCGTCTTAGTGCACCATAGGGGTGAGGCCTGCATCGCATGCTGGGGAATTGAACCTCAACCACTGTGCTCTGCCTAACTAGGTGCTTTAGTCTGTTGAGCTATTTGCCAGCCCTCCTGCAGTTTTTCTAATATAAATCTGTCTTCCATGGGGAAATCTTTGAAAGAACAGTCACTGGATGGTTCAGAGGAAACAGTTTTCAGCTCCGTGTGCTCCACAGATGATTTGGAGGTGGGGGGACTCTGACCAGTTCAGCGTTCCATGGAGTTCTGAGTTCTCACTGGGAGAGCTACCTTTGTCCTTCATCAGATAAACATTCATCCAGGCTTAGTACCAGGAAGCCACACAGATGTGGGCAAACAAGTACAGATATGGAGCCTCTAGAGGGGCTGCCGTGGCTTATTGCCCTCTACCATCACAATAAAGTGTCACTTAAAAGGAAGAGTTTTCATCAAATGCTTAATGCATGAGTAGATGAGAAAGGTTATTTGTTATTGTCCTCACTGAAAAAGAAAAAGAGATTACGATTTCTCACCTGGGATTAAAAGTTTAGGAAATGTAGATAAAGTAAGCAAATTATACAGACCCTAAATTGTTGTCCAGGGAAGAAAGTTACACAACATTAGTTGTTGCTAAGGCAACAACTTCTCAGATTTATGCTAGAGCTTTGGAACCATTTCCCCCTAGAGCAGATGATTATATGTTCACTTATCTCCAAAAAAGCCCTTAAAACCTCTTCTGTCTCAGAAAATCTATTTGGAATATATATATATATATATATATATATATATATATATATATACTGTTCAAGATGGATGGTTATTCAGAACATTCTCAAATCCCAGAAATATGCTTGTAGAGATTGTTCTACCATTGTAACATTTGGCTACAATTCTATATGGCTTCAGTTCAGCAGTTTCATCACTGCCATATGACTGTTGCTTTTAAAGGGAATATCAAAATGGTTATTTATATGTTAAGGTCTCATCAGGGTTCTTCTTGGTAGGCAGTGAATCTGTACCACAAAATGCCTTGATTCACTAGTAATGATGAAGTAGAACTAGAAGTGAACTCTTAGGGAAAAAGTGACCCTCCCAGTCACTTTTGATGGGCAATGCCTGATGACTTATTCTTTGTGAGACTATAAAGCTGAATGAGAGCTCAGTTAAGTCCTTTTTTTTTTGATTGACCTCTCTTCCTGAAGCAATCACCTCTATGCATTGGCCTGTCACAGCCTTGGCCAACAGTGTCCTAGCCCAAACCTTACCCTACTTGTCGTTGGTTCCTGTTCTATGGAATGCATCTGGGAATCTCAGAATGAATTTTAACTATTCTTGTTAGAATCCACAAGTTATAAATATTTGAAGACTAAAATATTATGTCTCATTACCTTGAACTTCATCATCTTTGTCCTACCCCAAATATGTTACTGCCAGCATGGTTAGCCTTCAGAATTTGCTGAATCATTATTTCAATGAATGAATGAAGGAGTGAATAAATGGACATAGAGATAAATATAGCACCAATCTTACAACATTGTCCTGAAGATTAAGTGAATCATAACTGTAAAGGGCTTAGAACATGGCCTGCTATATTTTTAAGCACTATAAAACTTTAGCTACAGTTATTATTTCATTCTCAGTATCCAGTATGATCTTTAGCATATAGCAAACACTAAAAGGTAAGACAAAAAGAAACCCCAATTGAGTTAAACTTCTTACCTACATATAAGAGATGGAGTTAGAATAATTCTCTAAATGCTTACTATGCACTGCCATTTTTTATTTCATTTTTTTTCTTGATGAGCTACTTAGGAACATGTCTCTTTTTGACTGGATATATATTTTTCAGAAGGCCTTTTAGGACAAGGGATAGCAGGAGCTCTGACCTATTTGTAAGCTCTAGTTCCAGAATATTAGCATTTGAAAATGTAGAAAAGAGGAAAGCACACC
>PVKN010021271.1:0-15598 GCA_004027915.1 Capromys pilorides
GTTGCTATTCAGCTTCATTCTATTTCCAGTTAGTATTGTGATGTTTTAGGCTATATTCCTTAAAAATAGACTCTGAGATGAAATTTATGGGCAATATATGTGGATTTGGGAGGTGGGGGATTTTATAATCAACTCTAGTAGGGGAATGGAGTACATAGGAATGGGGCAAGAAAGAAGCTGAATAGCAACACCATTGCCATACAAATCTCACCTGACTCCTTCACAACCTCCAGAGCCCTTCGAATACATTCCATTTCAAAGGATGAAGCTGGGCCTTTATACTTGGGATCAGTCTCCTGCTTTATCCAGCCTTAACCATCTTGCTTTCATGTTTCAAGGCTAAGCTGTAATATTTTTCTATCAGCAAATTTTTCCTTAGAACACCTATCACCATGACTAGTGATCAATTTCTTTCCTCCAGCCTGTAATTTCAATGCTTGAGAAGCTGAGGCAGAATGATGGCTATGACTTCAGGACCAGGCTGGACTACATGGTAAGTTCAAGCCTAGCCTGAACTTATAGCAAAGACCTGTCAAGAAGGAGAAGAAGAAGGAGAAGGAGAAGGAGAAGGAGGAAGAGGAGAAGGAGGAGGAGGAGAAGGAGAAGGAGAAGGAGAAGGAGAAGGAGAAGGAGAAGGAGAAGAAGAGGAGGAGGAGGGGAGAGGGGGAGGAAGAAGAAGAAAGAAACAAGAAAAGGAAAGAAAAAGGGGAAGGGGAGGAGGAAGGGGAAGGAGAAGGAGAAGGGGAAGAGGAAGGGGAACAGGAAGAGGGAGAGAAAGGGGAGGAGGAGAGCAAGGAGGAGGGGGACGAGGATGAGGATGAAGATGAAGATGAAGAAGTTCGATCAGGTTTAAGGGACCTAATTTAACTTACTTCCTTTGTCACACTTCCTATGTAAATCATACAAGGGAATAGAAAGAGTCATCATTTATAGCATTTGTGCTCATAGCTGTGTTAAGTACTCTACATATGCATGTTTTCAGTTAACTTGCAACATATTTATGCATATTATTCTCTTCATTTCTACTAAAATATCAAAACATGAGAAACCATATTTAGCAGTTATGTTAACTAGTATTATAATTCCTATTTACAGATCAGAAAATGGAGGTTCAGAGAAATTGAGCACTTTGTTCAACTATCCTCATTTTTCTAGTGAGTGGTTTAATGCTAGTGAGATTTTTAATTGATGGTTTGCTCACTACTGTGCCACACTGCCCCCTAGCAACTACTTCTATATTTGTACTCTCAGCCTTCAGCACAGTAGTTAGCATTGAATAAATTTTACTAAATAAGTGAATATTAGTTTCACCAGCATTTCGAGAGTAATTTAGTTTAAAAGCAGATCAAATTAGATTCTGTGTATGGACACAAGTGTGGCATATTTCACGGAGGTAAAGACCAAGAAACTTCATTAGAAGAGGAAAGCAGGGAAAAAATGGGAAAAATGGATAGGGTGGACCATAAACAAACCACTAAATGGTTAAAGGGAAACACTGCATTTAGGTGCTTAAATAGGGTTTGTATGTACCTGTCTTTTCAAATCTATTGTTTTGAGGACAATTTCAGAAGGAATATTCTATACCCATTCTACTATGCTGAAGGGTGGAAGCAAGCCACAGTTGGTGTAAATCTAGATGAAATGGAAACAATTTCATGAGTCAGTAAGTCTTCAAAATCACTGTGAAAAGGAGGAAATGAAAACTTTCAGAGAAAAGTAAAAAACAGGAATTACAAATAACTTTCCATTGCACAATATAAGAAAAACAACTCTTCTCTGTTTCTGCTAAAATATCAAAACATGAGAAAACATGTTTAGCAGTCATGTTAGTAAAAGGAAGGACTTCACAGTCATAGGATTGAGGCCCAAGCCTTATTGTCATTCATCAGAAAGGGACTTGTCTGCCAATAAAATGGGGATGATGGCCTCTGACTTTCAGGAACATTATGAAGACATAGAAGTAAAATATAAATTTCTTTTGAATACTCCCTATTCTTGACAGAAGCCATTTTCCCCACTGCTGAAATTCTATAGGCATCAATGCTTTATCAGTCTTGTCACATCTACTTCATACACACACCCTTGGGGATGTTTTAAATGAAATTCAAGACATCACATTGATTTATCTTCAGTACTTCAGTGGCAAGGTTCTATATTTTTTAAGAGACAGGGCTTCACTGAATTACTCAGGCTGATCTTGGACTACTGGGCTCAAGTAATGCTCCTGTCAGAGCTAGGGTGACAGTGCACACCACTACACCCAGCTGATTTTCTGTTTCTTTTTTCTTTCTATGAGAAGAATCCCAATATAGTTTCCTCATCCAAAAAGAAAGAGTATTTCCACACACACACACACACACACACACACACACACACACACACACACTATTCAATTCAATTATTAGGGTTACTTTTTTTTTTTTTTTTTTTGCAGGACTGGGGTTCAAATCTCATGACCTTGCACTTGCCAGGCGGGTACTTGTGCCATGGAGCTATCTCCCCAGCCCTAAGTTATTTTTTAAATTTTCTTTGTTTTTTTTTAATGGCTGGCTCAGCCTGCCCTGGGGGTGGGGCTGGTGCAGCTTGTGGTGCTGGGAATCAAACTGCAGTCCTTAGGCTTGCCTAAGCAGGCGCTTTCAACCACTGAGCCATCTCGCTGGCCCTTCTTTTTTTGAGATGAAGTTTCATTATACAGTTTAGGTTGGGTCTGGGCTCACTTTGCAGTCCAGACTGTTCTTGAGCTCAAAGTAATTCTCCTGCCTCAGTCTCCTAAGTGCTGGAGGTATAGGTTATTAGGGTTACTCTCTTAATTCCGTGGATAACTCTTAATTTCTCTGCTTTGCTTAAGCCCAATCTAATTATTCCAAACCTTGTTCTATGCTTTCTATACTTTGAGATTCCCTCAGAGAGGTTTGTGTACCCTTACCGAATGCCTACTATGCTTCCAACGCCGTGGATGCCGATGTTCCAGATATTCATTTATGTGATATTCAAATAAATACGATGCACATAAGCCATAAAGTATCATAAAAAAGTTAGCTAGTAATAATCCTTAACTCAAATTGGCTGTTATGGTTTGTGTCTGGATTATTTTCCCCCAAAAGCCTCATATAGTCATGGGGAGAGGGTTTTTTTGGAGGTAGCTGAACCTAGAGTTTGTGATTGATTCATGCTTGGATTAAGGGTTCTGGATTAAGGGTGGGTGATGGTTGGATCAGTTTACTTGATTAGATTGGCATTGCCCTAATCCCAGCAGATAAAAGATAAAAAGGGCACAAAAAGGCTTGTTTCCCTCCCCTACTTGTTACTTTTGCTGTCTTGCACCACCATTAACTGCTGCCCTCTGCCATGGTGTCCCCCTGTTTTGAAGTCAGCCAACTATGGACTGAAACTTCCACAAACTTTGAGCTAAATAAACCTTTCCTCTTTAACTTTGGGTATCAGGTATTTTGTCTCAGAAATTGGAGTAAAGCAACTAAGATAGAAGGCATCACACCATGGCACAGAAAGAGCTATTGAGAAGGGACTTAGGAGAACTGAGTTATAGTTCTAGATAATTTCACAGCATTAACTTGAAAAAATATTTAAATTTCTGAGTGCCTAGTGGCTATAGTGATGAGTGTCAGGTTTAGAAATGAATGAGTTTGGTCCTTGTCTCAAGAACAGGAACTGGGCTGGTGAGGTGGCTCAGTGGTCTAAAGCACCTGTTCAGGCAGGCTTAGGCAGCCACAGGGACCATGGTTCGATCCCCAGCACCACATGCTGCGCCAGCCCCACCCCTAGGGCAGGCTGAGCCCATCATAAAAAAAAAAAAAAAACATATATATATATATATATATATATATATATATATATATATATATAGAACAGGAGCGATATCTTAACCTTTTTTATAGCTTTTTCAGTTTCTGAGACATAGCATGGTTCACAGGCCTAGCTTATAAAAGCTTGTTTAAGCCCATAGATCTAGACTGAGTTTCAAATCCACTTGAATTTGTCTATCAATGTAAATAACTTCTGCTAAAATATTTAAAAACTTGCAAACTTGGTTCAAACCCTGGCTCTGTCATGCTCAAGCTAGTCAGCTTCTGTTTTCTCTTCTTTAATATGCTGATGATCACCTCCTACATTTGTTATAAGGATTACATGAAAACATAAGCAAAGGGCCTATCATATTGCCAACTGTGGAACACTCCGTAAATGCTAGCTACTCCTTCTCCATTGGTTTTGTTGGTTTGTTTGTTTGGTACTGGGCATTGGTATTAAGTTCCACTTCCAGTCCTTTTTAATTTTTCAATGAGTTTCTCTAAGTCCCTAAATTGCCCAGGCTGGTCTCGAACTTGTGATCTTCTAGACTCCTGGGATTCTGGGCATGTGCCAGCTATGATTTCTAAATGATTCTTACTTATCTAATTAGGTATGAAACAAACTAATTAGGTATGTCACAATTTGAGAGTAATCATTACTCAACTACTGAGTTTGGGGGCTGGGGAGATAGCTCAGGGGCATAAGTGCCAGCCTGGCAAGTGAAAGGTCCTGAGTTCAATCTCTGGTTCTGCAAAAACAAAACAAAACAACAAATAAAAAACAACTAAAACTATCTAGTTTGTGCCCTGAGTGGCAGACCTTGTTTTTTTTCCTGCTAACCAGTTCCTTTCATTCTGTCACTCCAAAAGATATTAATAACTATGTAAATGGTAGAGAGGAAATTTCTCCTGATCCCACTCTATTTGAACATCCTCTGACTCATGCTTCCTAGTGCCACCCATGTTTCATCCACATCATTGCCTGCACATCATGTAAATACTTATTTAACCCATCCATTTGCTAATGTTTGCTCACCTATCTTGGTGCCTTTCATTATGTTTTTAATTAGCCTGGCTGATTCTGGGAGAGGAGGAAAGCCAGGTTTTTAGCCAGGTGATTACAAGGAATAGAGATGGATGAACACAGAGCTGTGGATAGTATAAGCACTTAAGAGCAAATTCATTGCTAAATTTTGAAAAAAAAATAGCTTTCCTCTGGGAGGTGATACCCTAAACTACTTCTTTTTACAGAGAGTGATTAAGCAATATAGTTTCTGTTTGGGAAGGGTCACATTTTGTTTTGTTTTGAGACAGGGTCCCATTGTACATTTCAAGCTGGCCTTAAACTCACTATGTAGCTCAGGATGGCCTCCAACTCTGAGTGATGCTCCTGCCTCTGCCTCCCAACTTCTGGAAGTACAGGTGTGTACCACCGTGCCTGGTGGGGAGGTTTGCATTTTGCCTCACCAATTGTTATGGTTTATGTCTAGTTGTCCCCCCAAAGCCTCATGCAATCATGAGGCAGGAACTTCTAGAGTTTGAGATTTGAGTCATGATCCACTAGGATTATGTGTACCAATGGGACTATGAGTCTGAGTACTTCTGGGATTATGGGTGTCACCTAAGGCAGATAGGCTGAGGCAGAGAGCCTGAATACTATATAAAGAGAGACAGAGAGACAGATACACGCTGTTGCTCTCTGGTGCCCTTGTTGGTTGGTTGCCTCTGTTGAGATTATTGCTGTTCTGCCGCCATGAACTGCTGCTCTCTGCCATGTGCCTCTCTGCCTTGGAGCCAGCTGAATATGGACTGAAACCTCCAGTAACTGTGAGCTGAATAAACCTTTCTTTCCTTCATTTTGAGTGTCAGGTATTTGTCCCAGCAACGAGTAAAAAGTAACAAAGACACCAATTTAATCTGAAGTTAATGCCTAACTCCCAGAGGGCAGGAACTCAATAATAGGACAGTTTATATGTAATAATGTAGTGTAGCTCCATGAACTAGTTATTCCCATTAGCCATTAGTATTAATGTTCATTTATCAGACTATAATTTCTGTGTCCTCTATTTGTATGCCCATCCTCCTTAATTTCCCATAAGTTATTCTCTCTTATCACTCATTGCACATAGTTTTTTCTCTATTGCGAAACTGGCTTCTGTCTCTATACATCAAATTTGCACTCATTTACTAAGGCTTAGCATTTCCCTTACTTTTTAAGGATGAAGCTTCCCACCCTCAGGCCTCCATCCAACATTGAAGGCTTGCTTCTTTGCTGCTGTTTCCATGGCACAAGTATAAATCTCTATCAATCTGCATTAAAGTTGTTTACATATCTTTTATCTATTCTCTTTGATTCTTGTCATTTAGCACAATACCCAGTATAAAGTAGTACTTGATAAATGGTTATTGAATGCTAACTTAAGTATGCATAGTGACTAAAACCCAAGTGTTGTCATGAAGTAGGTAAGTAAGTAGTGCTGCAGAGAGCTCCTCACCGATGGCCTGTATATGTTCATTTTTTTTTTTTTTTGTATTTAAGATACAAAATACATGAGGGATTATGTAAAAATACCCAG
This sequence comes from Capromys pilorides, assembly GCA_004027915.1. Lineage (NCBI taxonomy): Eukaryota > Metazoa > Chordata > Mammalia > Rodentia > Capromyidae > Capromys > Capromys pilorides. The sequence goes on from PVKN010021271.1 coordinate 6,383, forward strand.
GGAATCTAGAAGCCTTTTCCAGGGCTGGAAATAGTAGGAGGGGATAGTACCTCATGTTTTTCTTTCTCTGTCTTGCAGATCTCAGCTGATTTTAAATTCATTTCTCATTTTTGCTTTCCTTTTACAGCCAATACAAAGGGAGAAATGCTCAGGCAAAATGTCATTTGCCTAAGTGGCTGTGGGTCACATGAAGTGTTGAACACCCAGCTGTTGACGTACTACTAGTGCCAAGCTTTCTGTAGGGCTCTTTCAGCCCAGTTCTGGGCTGTGTTCCTTTCAGGGATGTGTAATCCAGATGAAGCTGGGAAAAGATGGCCCACAATACAAACAATAAAACCTTTATCTCAATGTATCAATTATTGTGAATGCACTACTAATGTGTTTTGAAACTATCATATTGTTATTTCCTACTAAAAATTAAAATTAAAAACAAAACAAAACAAAACAAACAAACAAAAGATGACATTAAAAAAAGAAAAACAAAAAAACCTTTATCTCTTGGAGTAGTTTTTGTCTGTTAAGGATTTGTCTCCTTGTTATTATGGACCCAGTATATTCCATCAAGGTTTTATTATCTATTTGAATAAATTGGTCAGGACAATTGTTAAATGTGAAAGATTACAGTTTCTTTTAGGACAGGAATAAGAAAAGGAAAAGAGGAACAAAAGAGCGCTCAAGAAGAAAAGAGTTTGGAAGGAAAACAGATACTTAGTTTTTTTTTTTTTTTTTTTTTTGGTACTGGGAATCAAACTCTGGGCTTCACACTTGCTAGGCAGGCACTGCACCGCTGAGCTACATCCCCAGCCCAAGAAAACAGATACTTCCTGCAAGCAGAATGGACCACTGTAAGAACAAGAGGGCAGCTGCTGCAAAGTAGGTCAATTATTGCTGTCTTTTGATAGTTGGCCCCCCTGAACCCACCTGATGTGTGAAAAGATTGGCATCAGGAGTTAAGTTTGGCTTCTCATGTCAGAAGATGGGTACCAGGTGCAGGGCACAGCTTGATATCATGTCACGCTTGGGAGCTGCTGTCCTGTGTGCATAGTTAACAAGTCTCTTCACCTGCAGGCCACAGCCTAGTATCCTACTTCACCTGCGTTAAGTACCATGTTATCTTTGAAAGTTCTCTTGTTCCACAGCTTCATTCGAATCTGTTTTCACCTCCCAGGGAGTACTCCTTTTTGTGTTAACACTCAGCCTTATATGTAGTAACTGCTTAGTCTGTTGAACTATTTTGTTGGCCCTAAACTACCAGTTCTTAAAGTATAAAACCCACACCTTATTTGTCTTATTCAATATGCTACCATTCTGGCCCAAGCCATCCCCATGCACCTGGATAATGAAGCCCCTGGCTTCTACCATTGTCGCACTACTATCTGCTCTTAGCAAAGCAAGCCAGATGATTTTGTTTTAGTCAAGATCCTTACAGTGACCTACAAGACTCCCCTTTCTGTCCTGATCTTCCAATCTTATTTTGTAACTGTTCTGGCCTCTTCACTACCTTTTCAGGAATGCTTTTGCCATATCTCCACGGTTCTTTCCCCAATTCCTTCAAGTCTGGTTAAAGTTGTAGTATAAATGGGGCTCACGCTGATAGCTCTATTTAATATTTCCACGTTTCTTCTTCCAGTAACCCTTACCCTATTTTTTCCTAGAGCATTCAACATCTAACATTTCATAATTTTCTTTGTCCCATACTAGAACGAGTCAAGAGGGAGAGCATATTTTCCTCTCTTCTGCTGATGATGCATCTTGAGCAAGAAGTATGTCGACTTCATTTGCCCAGGATGCAAGGCATGGAGATGTTTGTTAACGGGCAGGCGTTTAATATTTGCTGAAGGAATGTAGTGCTCTGATCTTGAAATACTGGAAGTCTTTATCTGATCCCCTTCAGGAGGAAAAACTTTCCAAGGCCAAATCAACCTAGTATTCATTCATCTAAAGAATGCCCCAGTATCCAAATATTGAACATCTACTGAGTTTAAGTGTACTTAGTGCTTATGGAGAATATGTTAATGAAGCAACAGCACATAATATAACTTAATGTAATTAAGTGTGAAATTACAGGGAAGATCATCAGTGCTAAGAGTTTAGAGAATCAGTGAAGACTGACGTAGAAGTAAATTCCAAAGTCCAACGGGTATCTGGACTGCCTTTCTTAATGCTCCACCTGTTGATAGCAGGACCATAACCCGGATCGTGAACCTTGAGTCAGAAGAGCCTTTAGAGTTCCAAGTCCTTTGTTTAAAGTACAGGGAAAGTAGGAGTACGCAAGAGAAAGGACACGGCAGAGGTGGGCCTAGAACGCCGGGCTTCTGAGGTTTTGAGAGGCAGGGTCCTAAGGGAAGGTCCGCTTTTGCCCTTGTGGGGGCCTCCTCCGGGTGTCAAGTAGGAAAGGGGCATGATTTCCCGGAGAAACTAAGGTGCCTGTCACCACACTGAGGTGGCAGAGGTAGTGGGTCAGAGGGTGGTCACGAGGTGACATTCCTGTGGTGGATGGGTCCAAGGGTCCGAGGTCGCCGGTCCTTGGCATCATCAACTGCGGGGCAACTTTTGACATCCTCATTCTTCAGGTGTCACTTGGAGGCATGGGAACCCCAAGTCGCTCGAAACTGGGCGACACAAGTGTTACCACCGGTTATACGGAGGAAGAGCCGCTGAAGTCCCAGGGCACTATTTGTCCCAGCGGAGGAATCTAGCGTAAGTCGCGAGACCGCGGAAGGGCCTGACGCCGCCGACGCCAGTACGGTGGCGCAGAGACGTCGCGGGAGGCGAGGGAGGCAGGGGCGTGGGGGGCGTGGGTCGGTAAGTAGTTCCGGGTGCGCGGCCCCGGATGTTGGCTGCTCCCGCTGCTGCTGCCGCTCTCGGCAGTGCTTCGGGCCCTGGCGACTCGCAACAGGCGCGGTTGGGACCCTTCGCGGGGGGCGGAGTCGCACGCAGCGGCCGGGGGCTCGGCTGGGCCGTCCCGGCCTGCGCAGCCTGAGGTGAGTGCGTGCCGCCCGCGCGGCGGGGCCGGGGCATCGGGCGAGCGAGGAGGCGGGGCTGGGGCATCTCCTGGGACCGAGGCTGGGGCTGCCCTCCGCGAGACGTCCTCTCCCTCCTCAGCCCTCTCCCTCCTCAGCCGCTGCGCGGGGAGCGGCGGGTGGGGCGGGGGCTCGGGCCTGGGCTGGGCCTGGCGGGCTGGGAGGCTTGGGTACCTCCCTCCCCCGCAGCGCTTCTCAGCTGCTGCTGCCCCTCAGCTGGGGCGCTGTGGCTCCGCGCCTCCCGCCCCTCCCCCAGGTGGGGCCCCGGGGAATCGGACGTAGATCCCTGGGGTGCCGAGTCCGAGGGCAGCGGGCATCTCCCTGGCACTCGCGCCCTCGTGTGGGCTAGCCCTTAGCCCCGGCGCGAGAGAGTTCTTGCCTTCAAGCTTATGGGCGCGTTTTGGTCAGGAAGGCGGCTAGTACTTTGCGCCTTTGGGTGTCCTTCGGCGGAGAGGGCCCTCGCGAGGGGCCTGCGTTCCCGCCCATTCTGTCACTGTGTCCTTTGCTGGCATTGGGGCAAAGGCAGCCGTTCCGTGAGGACGTGTTAGTGCCCTGTGTGTGTTGTATCCTGCCCACGTGGTAGGGTGTTCCGTCCCCCCACCCTCTCCGTTTTTGCAGCTGATTGAGAGGGAGGTTCACGGGATGGGTTTTCTTCTGTGATTTCCCGCGGGTGGCGTGGAAGGTGTTAAGGTCAGTTTGCAGAGCCTCACGGTTGATTAGATGGAAGAACCAAGAGTTGTGTACCCTCGGAAAATGAGAACTGTAGGGGACACATCCGAGCTTAGTTTCGTGTACCTTTTTATTTTCCTCGTCTCCCATTAGTTTTTCTTTCTCTTTTTGTCAATCCTAAAAAGAGTAAGCTCTTGTTACAGATCCTTCGATGTGTATAGTTACTTTTCTGTTCTACTTTTTGCGTCTATGGTTGGCACAGGTTTTCAATTTTGGTTACTGCATTTGTTTGTGGTGTTCCTAGAAGAATTCCTGAATGAGTAGAGCCAGGGATTGTGTCTCTTGTGTTTTTTTTTTTTTTTTAACAATTACTTGTCCTTATTTTTTCCTTCTACTGTATTTTGTTCCCTCTTGAAGAAGCATGCTTGTGCTTATTTACCTCTTTTGTTGAAGCCCTTTTGTTTCTCTTTTCTTTCTGAGTACTTTGGACTCTAGATACCGGTTTAGAAACATGTATTTTGTATGGTTTTTTCTTTTCTTTCCTTACTGTCCTTTCCATGTTAAGATTTCCACTGTCTGATGTTTAGCTTTTTGACACCCCAGATTACTCTGTTTACGGAGAAGAGACTACAGTAGCACTGAGAGAAACCTTTCATTCTTTCTAAAGCTTAGCACGTAGAGAAAATTAGTAAATCTTCCATGTTTTTCATGTAGATGTGATTGAATTCTTTAGGTAAATCTGCGAAGTTGTCTCTTATTTTTGGTTTTGTGTTGAAGTTATTGAGAATCTTATTCTTGGCTTTGTGCTGCTGAGGATCCTAGAGAGTTTCTCATTCCACTTAGAGGTATTTCTTCGGGGAAACCAGAATATAATTATTTTGGTTTCTTTTAGTTAGTTTGGGTGAAATAAACTTTACTCTTTCAAAGTCACTCTTTCAGTTCCTAAATGGTATACTTTCATAGTGTGTAGTCTTTTTGAGGATGAATTAAAATGTGTTTGTGTGTGTATGTGTTATAGGAAATTGAACTCAGGACCTTCACGCTGAATTACATCTCAAACCTTTTAGATTTTTTTTTTAAATTTTGAAGTAGAGTTCTGCAAAGTTGCCTAGATGGGGGTTGAGTTTGGGATTATCCTGCCTCAGCCACTGAGTGCTGGGATTACAGGTGTGTGCCATTGTGCCAGCCTTGAGTATATTTTTAATAATTGTTTTGTTTTCTCTTATAGGATGGAATTGTTAGTATAGTCTCCCTTTTTCTTCTACATAGAATAAAAATACTAGCTAGGTGTGGTGGCACAGACCTGTAATCCCAGCACTCAGGAGGTTTAGGCAGGAATTGGAGACCAGCCAGGGCTACAAAGTGAGTTTAAGGCCAGCCTGAACTGCATAGCGAGACCATGTCTCAGAAAAGACAAAACAAAGTGAAAAACAAAAAAGAATAAAAGTATTTAAATATAGTTTTTGTCTACTTTCACTATGCTAAGTATGGGTGGGGCACTGGAAAGTAGTGAATGTCTTTTAATACAGCCTGAAATACATATTTTTAGTCAGTCAACATTTGTGTACTATACTTCTGCAAAATTTGAGGCTGCTTGTTTGTCAAGTAGTCTTATAAAAAAACGTGGAGGCTAAAATATGAGTCTCAAAAGCTCCAGCTTTTGTTGAAAGAGAAACTGAAGTTTCTTTTGTTGGAGAAGCAACATGTACATCAAAATCACCGAACAACCAGATGTGGTGCAGGCCTGTAATCCCAGGAGTTGGGAGGCTGAGGCAAGAGGATTTGCTGTGAATTCAAGGCCAGCCTGGACTACATAGGAGGACCCTGTCTTAAAAAACCAAAATCAAACAGACAACCTACAAAATCACCAGCATCCAACTCCTGCTTGGTGTAACAATGCAACCAAGTTCACAGATATATGTGACCTGAGAAAAATTTGCAAAGTGGGAGAGGAGCGTTCAAGGAAATTGAAGGGACATATGCAAAGACAGAGAAGTATCTTGACGGTCAGAGAGAATCCATATTGGTGAATAATAAGTGAATTTGGGATTGGTAAGGGTGTTAGTGGAGGCTCTTTGAAGGATAGAGGGATACTCTCATTCTCTAAAGAAAGTGAGAGTAGGATGGTCTGACATAAGATTTTGGTTAAGAATAAAACAGTAGCTAACATTGAATATGTATGCCAGATATTTTTCTGAACTGTATTATTTTGCGGAAGCATCAGAAGGTCATTTAATCACAGGGTTTTAGGGCAAATTATTAAAGCCTTTTTTTTTTTTTTGCGGGACTGGGGTTCAAACTCATGACCTTGCACTTACCAGGCAGGCACTTGTGCAACGGAGCTATCTCCCCAGCTCCTTATTAAAACCTAATGTATTTAGACATTATATAAAGAAGAAATCTAGATTTTGCAGTGACAGGACTATAGATGGTAGTAAAATGTGAATAGATCTGTATTCAGAGGGAAGCAGTATGGTGGAGAGAGTTTGGAGGTTTGGATTTTTATTTTTTTTGCGAGACCCGGGTTTGAGCTCATGACCTAGCACTTGCCAGTCAGGCACTTGTGCCACAGAACTGTCTCCCTGGCCCCCGAGGTTTGGAATTTTGAGTCACATAGTAGGTAAAACATTTTGAGAAGAATCAGAAAGTACATCAGTGGCACAGAAACCAAAAATAAGATTTTCCCACAAAGTAAGGTTGTTGATGGCACCAAATTCAGTCTTCAAATTCTGAAACAGTGACCCTGTAATGACTGTTGAGCTAGACCAGAAGGAGGTGATTTGTAACCTTAGAATTTTGAAAGTAAAGATAGATGTAGGATTTCTAGAAATGTAATGATCTTGTGTGGCAATTTTTATTTTCTCCTAATGCCATTCAGTCTCAGTTTTGTTCACCTATCAGAGCTCACCATTGTTTCTTTTTAAAAACATATTTTAGAGACAATTATAGTTTAGCAGTTCTCCTCTTAAGCTTAATCTTTTTAAGAACAACTTTATGTTTTGAGGTAAAATTCACATTCCATAGATTCTACCCACTTAAAATATACAAAATATACATTTCAAGAGTTCTTAGTGTATTTACACAGGAGGACAACCATAGTCACAGCAAGTTTTAGAATATCATTTCAAAAAGAAACTTGGTTTATCATGGTGGCACATGCCTGTAATCCCAGCACTCTAGGAGGCTGAGGCAGGGTGACAGCAAGTATAAACCCAGTCTGGGCAACCTAGCAATTTAATGAGGTCCTGTCTCAAAAATGTACTGGCTCAGTGCAAGGGTCTGGGTTCTCAATTCCTAATGTCATAAGAGCGGGAATCCTGTGTCCATTAGTAGGCACCTACCCCACTCCATATATGGGCTAGTCCGAGGAAGGTCATTAATGTACTTAACATGTCTGTGGATTGCCTGTTCTGTAAATTTTTTATAAAGGGAGTCATCATGCTGTTTTCATTTTGTAGTTTTTTGTGTCTAGCTTCTTTTGCTTAGTGTGTGTTTTAGTTATCCATACGTATTGTATATATCAGTAGTTCTTTTCATTATCAAGTAATGTTTTACTGCGTTAATGTACCGAACTTTTGACCATCAGTGGACATTTAGGTTTATTTCCTCATCTTCATCTGTTCTTCACATTACAGTCTTGTAGCTTTCCTTGTAGATTATAACTTCTGCTGTACATTTTGTTAGGCATTAGGTGTGTAAAAATGAGTAAGATGTGGGCTCTGAATGTTTATGTAGAGCTTTAATGGCTTGAGTATGTTTTCTTGTGCATTATCTCTTTATATCTCACTGGAACTAATGTGAAATGAGCAGTTTGAAGTTTGGATTGGGTGGCTTGCACACTTGAGTCAGTGGAGCAATGATTTCTTCTACTGCGTGCTGCTATTGTAATTTAGAGGATCCCCACGAAAGTTTCTAGTGACTTACAGGGATTACTTGAATAGTCACTGAATTTTATAATTATTAATCTTTAGAATTTAAAGACTTATGGATTTTGTTAATTTGCTCTGTTTTAGACAAGTAGCTTTATTTTGACAAGTCGCTTTTTATTTTTCTTTCAGAACTTTAATAGGAATTAAGATGGTGATGATGATGGTAGTAGTGATAAACAATAGCCTTTTTTGAGGCCTTACTCTTGGCGCAAAAATGATGTAAAAACTTTGTTGTATAATCTTCACAATCCTTAAGTGGTTGGTTTTTATTAGTAATAGAGTGTTACAGATGAGGAAATGGGCACAGAAGGATTAAGTCACTTGGCAAAAGCTTGGAATGGAAAGAGGCAGGATTTGAACCCTTGCAGTCTGTTTATGAAACTTAGTTGCTCTTCATCATTGTGCTGTTGTGTTTACTAGTTATAAATTAAAAGAGGATAATATCTTAATTATGAGCATGACCAGGAATATGAAGATAGGATTTCAGCAAAGTTAACTTGACATTGCATCCATGTTTTCTTTAAAAATGGACCTAACATTTTAATATTCAAAGATACATGTTGTTTAGATGTTTGGGTACATTGTTATTGTTTGTCTTTGCTAATAGTCTCTAAGCTCAGAAATCACATTATTGTCACTGCTCTTCTCTGTTGGCTTTGTTAGTCATTTTGCTTTCCAAATAGTCACTATTAGGAAACCTGGACTTGAGACAGCTAACACTGTTTTTACATCTCTTTAGCCTTCCTTTGACTGTGTAATTTATTTTCCCCCACTTTAAACAATTAGCCTTTCAGTGATAGATGGAGGTATTCCTTTACTTTGTCCACTCCAAAAGTCAGAAAATAGTGTACCACAGTGGCATTTTATAACTGTCAAAAATTTTGACCCTCTTAATTCCGTGTAATTGGATTTTAGTGCACAAGTAATAAATAAAGCATAGTCTTTTGGTTAAAGAGATGGACTTACACTGAAATTGGAAAAGGCATCTGCTGTACAAGATTTTTGATTTAATAGAGTTTGTTAAAACCAGATCAGCAAAGCATTATTACTGTGGGCCATCTGTTGGGTTATGGAAGTAGCTTTGTTACCTGAAGCCAGATGTTGTACTTACATTTATAGCAGTGGCATTTTATGTATTTTAAATTTTGTAATTAACGTATCTTTGGCTTTATTCTACTTGACATAAATGCTAACTGGTAACCTAAGAATGTGTTTTTCTAATTGATTATTACTCTTCTGTAGAGTTGAGATAAAATATATGAAAAACAAAACAAAACAACTCACGTATGAAATTTTAGTTATTATAATGAAGTAAAATATAAGTTAAGCATGAATATCTGTTGTGGGGTATTTACTAGGACCTGGTTTAGGACTTGATTTCTTAAGAACTCTTACTTTGACACCACTGATAGGCTTAGATTCAATAATTTCTGCCTTTTCATTTCAAAAAATTTTTTTTGAGACTGGGGATTGAATTGAGCCCATAGCTTTGAATATGTGAGACATGTGTTCTGCCACTGAGATACATCCTAGCCGCCTTTCTATTTTATTTAACTTGAGACAGGGATTTGATAGCTTACCAAGCTATCAAACTT
>PVKN010021272.1:0-15599 GCA_004027915.1 Capromys pilorides
AAATACCACATCTTTTTCAACCATTCTTCAGATGATGGGCATTTTGGTTGTTTCCAAGATTTGGCTATCACAAATTGTGCTGCGATGAACATAGGTGCACAAATATCCCTATGATATGATGTTTTCAGTTCTTCTGGAAAAATTCCCAGTTGGGGGATAGCCGGATTGAATGGGATTCTAGTTCTAGTTTTTTAAGGAGTCTCCACACTGCTCTCCATAATGGTTGTACCAGTCTGCATTCCCACCAGCAGTGGAGAAGTATTCCTTTTTCCCCACAGCCTCTCCAACACTTGTTGTTTGTTGATTTCTTTATGATAGCCATTCTTTCTGGGGTGAGATGGTATCTAAGTGTTATTTTGATTTGCATTTCACGAATGGCTAGCGATGTGGAGCATTTCTTCGTGTATTTATAGGCTTGTTGAATTTCTTTCTCTGAGAAGTGTGTGTTCATCTCAGATGCCCATTTCTGGATTGGATCTTTGAATTTTGGGACCCTGATGGTTTTTAGTTCTTTATAAATTGTAATAGAAGATCTTTGTCTGAATACTTATTAGTTAAAATCTTTTCAAAATTTGTGGGTTGTCTGTTTACTCTGTTGGTAATTTCTTTTGACATGAAAAAACTTCTCAGCCGGAGGTTGTGGCTCACTCTTGAACAAAACGTACAACAGGCTTGGAGCTGGTTGGAAGCTGGGGCCACCGGGGTACAGAATCCACCAGTATAAGGTTGCCTGGGGCAAATGTGGCTCTTGAACTCTTGGGTTAATTCTTACTTTTAAAATAGGTAAATTTTTATTGTAGCTTCTTCATATTCACCAAATCTTCAACAGCACCTTCGTTAAGCTCAACAAGGCTTCAATTAACATGCTGAGAACTGTGGAGCCATACATTGCACGGGGGGCGCCCAAGCCTGAAGTCAGTAAATGAACTAATACACAAGCGTAGCTATGGCAAAATCAATCAGCAGCGAATTGCCTTGACAGACAATTTATTGATTGCTCGATCTCTTGGTAAATATGACATGATCTGCATGGAGGATCTGATCCATGAGATCTATGCTGTTGGAAAATGCTTCAAAGAGGCAAATAACTTTCTGTGGCTGTTCAAGTTATCATCTCCAGGAGGTGGAATGAGGAAAAAGCCCACCCACTGTGTGGAAGGTGGAGATCCTGGAAATAGGGAAGACCACACCAACGGGCTGATTAGAAGGATGAACTGAGGTATCTACCATGGTGTTTTTATGATTTGGTCAGTTAATAAAGTATCTGCTTCCAAATTGAATAAAAAATAATAAAAATAAAACAAAATAGCTATGTTTTCATATTCACTCATTTCCAAATCTGACAATACCAAGTGCTATTCGGGTTCAATCCCTGGTTCCACAAAAAGAAAAAAAAAAAAAAAAAAATTCAGGAGAGAAAGTATTGAGTGCCCCTATATATTGTTAATATATATGATATATATAATATAATATATATAATATAATATAATATATATGTATATATATTATGGCCAGCTCAGGCTGCCCTGGGGCTGGTGCAGCATGTGGTGCTGGGGATCAAACCGTGGTCTCTGTGGTTGCCTAAGCTTGTCTAAGCAAGTGCTTTAGACCACTGAGCCAACTCACTGGCCCTGATATTGTTACTGAGAATCGAAATTGGTTCCGCTGCTTTGGAAAGCCTTTTGGCAACATTTACCAAGCTAAAGGTGTCTGCCTCCCAAATCTCAGCAGGGAGCTTGCTTGCTTGCTTGCTTTCTCTTTCTTTTTTTCTTTCTTCTTTTGTCTTTTTTGAGTCAGGATTTCACTATGCAGTTCAGGCTGGGCTAGAAATCACTTTATCGCCCAGGCTTGTCTTGAACTCACAGCAATCCTTCTGCTTCAGCCTCCTGAGTGCTGGGATTAAAGCTGTGCACCACTGCCACCACCACACCCAGCACATTTCAAGAAACAGACCCTAAAACAACCTTCACATCTGTACACAAGAAATAGGCGCAAAAATATTCAAGGCCACTTGGCTTGTAATAGCAAAAATATGGGAAAGAATTGAGCCAGATAGCTCAATGTCATAAGCACCTGCCTTGCAAGTGCAAGGTTCCAAATTTGATCCCCAGTACCAAAAAAATAAAAAAAGAATTTCAGTGCTCTTCAACAACAATACGTCTATGATCATCCTGTGTGCTGTCGACCCTCAATATTTTGTGGTTCAACTTTCATGGACTCACTGTTTCATGGGTTTTCAAAAAATATTAACCTAAATTATTTATCACAGATTTTTCATTATATCGTAGTGATTCAGGGTAAAAACTGATCTTGGGTGGATGATCTCCAAGTGATACAGGGAACCTCCAAATGATATAGGGAAATCTGATCTCTCAACCTGAAAAGTACCTGGAACAAGTTCGTGTTCTTTAAAACCAAAGAATGATTTTTGGGAATGGAGGTAATGAGCAGAACATATTTACTGAGGGGAAAAAAAGCTTCTATCCGAGAGAGGGACAGGAGGGGGGCCCCGAGTGGGTGGTCCCCAGGAAGCTGTCTCTTCCAGTGACTTGTATAGAGGAAAACCACGTGGTGAGAATGGTCTAAGGTGATAAAGAGCATGGGAACTCACTTAGGTGGGCATGAGGTGGGACAGAACTATGGTCAACCAATGAGGTTACAAGCACCATTGCTCAGGTACAAATGATTAAATCCAATAGCAAATGGGGAAGAGGGTCAGTAGCAAGCGGGCATGACTACGGCACAGGGTCTCTTCCTGTGGGGGTTGGGCTAATGACTTATTTGGGCTCTTTTAAGGGGATTGATATCTATTTAGAATATCAATCCCTGATGCCCATTCCTAGGGATGTATGTGGCTACATTTGCTTCTTCTTTTGTCTTGAGGCCTGGCCCACAGCAGGGGTGTCTGCCTCTTGCAAAGTTGCACAGTCCCCCTGTCTTCCATCATGTCTCCTTGAGGGCCTGGCCTTGTCTGACTGCCTATAGTATTTCTATCTAATTCAGCTGCCTACTATGGTAGGAATTTTGCAGTACTGTAGAGTATATGTATGTTGCTAAAATTATGTAGGTATACGAGTTTAGAAAATGGTTAAGAACGTAAGAAGTGTTTTTAAAGGTGTGGGAAAGGTTTATAAGAATGTGGGAAGGGTTTATAAGGCCTTAATAGATATACTCGCTACTTTGCTGATTTTCACTTTTTATTTATTTTTTGTCTTTTTGAGACAGCATCTCAATATGCAGTTCAGGTTGGATTTGCGCTCACTTTGTAGCCCAGACTGATCTCAAACTCATAACAGTCCTCCTGCCTCAGGCTCCCCAGGGCTGGAATTACAGGAATGCAGGGCCATTCCCACCTTGATTTTCACTTATCATGGAGGTGTCCGGAAAATAACCTCTCCATAAGTGAGGAACCACTGTAATCTGCATCACAGTTTAAATAGCTACATATGACAATAGTGCAAGGACCGGCCAAACAGCTCAGCGAATTAAAGCGCCCAGGTGCTAGGGGCCCAGGGTTCAGTCCTGGGGCTTGTCTTGCCAGCCCCACCCCCAGGGCACACTGATACAGCAACTGAGACTGGGCATGGTGGCATGTGCCTGTAATCCCAGCTCTTAGCGGGCTGGGGAAAGAGCTCAGTAGAATAAGTTCTTGCCCGGCAAGCGCAAGAACCTGAGTTCAGGCCCCGGTTCTGCAAAACAAACCCAGCTCATTGGAGATTATAAACAGGCCGGTCATTATGAGTCCAATCTAGTAGTGAGACCCTGAACACCCTCTAGACCCTTCCCCCCGCTAAAAAAAAAACGATAGTGGCAAATCTTCCCAAAAATATTGTTCATTAAAAGACAACTTTCAGTCTACAGCCATACCACCCTGAATGCGCCCAATCTCATCTGATCTCGGAAGCTAAGCAGGTCGGGCCTGGTTAGTACTTGGATGGAAGATAACTTTCAGCTGGGCATGGTGGTGCACACCTGGAATCCCAGCACTCAAGAGGCTGAGAGAGGAGGGTTGCTATGATTCTGAGGCCAATCTGAGCTACACAGTGAGCTCAAGACCAACCTGACTATAATGAGAGCCTGTCTTAAAAAATAAATAAATAAAAAGGGCCCAGAGATAGCTCAGTAGAATAAGCGCGTATCTGGCAAGTGCAGGGTCCTGAGTTCAATCCCAGCCACTGCAAAAAAAAAAAGAAATTTTATTCAATCCAGCTAGTCCCCTTCTGGGACTCTTCCTGAGTTAGCAATACAGTATTACACTGTTACATGCAAATCCATGTTTATAGAGACATAATACACAATAGCTAAATTTGGAGGTCCCTTTATATGCCCATCAACATATGAATAAAGAAAATGTGGCATTTACACATAATGGAGTACTACTCTGTTGTGAAGAAGAATAAACTTGAATCTTTTGTAGGAAAATGGATGTCCTTGGGACCAGAATGTTAAGTGAAATAAACCATATACACAAGCTTAAATATTGTAGGGTTTCTAATTAATGAGAAACCAGAAACATGAATAAAGAGCAAAATAAAAGACAGATAATAAAAAAAAAGAAATGAGGAACAAGAAGGGAGGGAAAGAGGAAGAATTCAGCCAGGAAGGAAGGGAATGTAAAACAAATTAACTGAGGCAGGAGGATCGGTGCAAGTTCAAGACCAGTCTGGGCTACAAAAGTGAGCTCAAGGCCACCCTGAACCGCAGAGTGAGACCCTGTCTCAAAAAGACAATGATGATAATAATAATACAAATTAAGATGTATTTTGTACATGTACCAGTGTTCACAGTGAATATAGTCATTATGAACTGGAAATGTGTACTACCATTATGAAAAACTTTAAAATCATCTTCTCACAAAGGAAAAAAAAAAAGAAAATAGCTCAGTGGCTTAAAGCGCCTAAAGGCAGGCACAGGGGCTGGGACTTTGATCCCTGGGGCCTGCTGTGCCAACCCTGCCTCCAGGATGTGCCGAGTCAGCAACTGAGACTGGTCACTGTGGTGCACCTGTAATCCCAGCTCTTGGGAGGCTGTAAATAGGCAGTTCACTGAGACTGATCTAGTAGTAAGACGCTGAACACCCTGTAGACCCTTCCCAAAAATATAAAAAAAATAAATAAATAAGAAAGTACGAAAGAGTCATTATAGAGAGCTTCACTTCCAAATAGGCATTCCAGAAAAAGAAAAAAATAAATGATTGTTAACGAAAATTTTTTTTGTCTTTTTGAGGCAGGGTCTCACTGTGCAGTATAGGCAGGCCTTGAGCTCACTTTTGTAGCCCAGGCTGGTCTTGAACTCACATGGATCCTCCTGTCTCAGCCTCCCATGCTGGGATTACAGGCATGCACCACCATGCCCGACTCAATGGAATATTTTTTAAATTTTTTCTAGAACTAAAGTACTGGTTTTCATCCTGAATTAGTGTTGAGCATAAAAAATTAGGAAAGGGTTATAGCAAGGCACATGATTATAGGCCGGGGACGTCGCTTCGAAGCACAAGTGCCTGCTTGGCAAGGTCCTGAGTTCAATTCCTGATACCAGAAACTAATTAATTAATTTTTAATTAAGTAATTAATTTTTAATTAAGTAATTAATTTTTAATAAAGTAACTAATTAAATGGAAACAAAAGATTATAGTTTCCAACAAATAGGCTAGAGGGAAAATTCTAGTATTTCCAGAGACTGGGGAGATGTAACATATAAAGAATTAAGAGTGAAGAGGAATCCAACTGAGAAGTTGAAGAAAGTGGAGAAACACCTTTGTTTTCTTTTTTTATGTATATTTTAGGGAAAGGTCCACAGGGTGTTCAGGGTCTCACTACTAGATCGGACTCAGAGTGATGCCCCTGTTTACAGCCTCCCAAGAGCTGGGATTACAGGCCTTCAGCACCATGCCCAGTCTCAATTGCAGTCTCAGCATGTCCCAAGGGTCGGGCTGGCAGGGCAGGCCCAGGGATCGAACCTTGGCCCCTGTGCCCACTTGCGGGTGCTTTAATCCACTGAGCTGTTTGGTCAGAGGAGAAATATCCTTGAAATGACAAAATACATTATTTCCAAACTTGCATATCCAGCACAACCAGATCAAGTGTCAGAATATAATTAAGACATTTCAAATATGCAAAGATCTTAGCTACACAGATCCAGTATTTCCCCTTCCTGGGGCATTACTAAAGGAGATGCTTACGTAAAATAGAGAAGTTAATCAAGAAAGAGGAAGACCCGGAGCCAGGGGATGGACAAACACTAGCCCAGAACAGGGCAGCAGTGAAGCAAAAGCTCAGAATGGAGACTGCAGCGAGCCTAGAGAGCAGTCACTCAGATTAAAATAGCAGAAAGGAAGGCTGTGAGACAAAGACTTCGGCAAGAACGTGGAACTTCTATTTTGAGCATATGAGAACTATTGCTAGAATTTTTGACAGGCTTGGGGTCGGAAGCCAGCTGCATAAAAAAGGAAAATCAGAGAAACAGAAATAATGAACCCCAAGAAAAATGAAGGGCTCTACAAATTAGGAGACAGGTGATTGCAGCCTGCTTCTTGGTTTATCAGTAAACAACATTTGCACAGACATTTAGCCAAAACTTGTCACTTAACTCAATGTCAGA
Organism: Capromys pilorides; assembly: GCA_004027915.1. Classification (NCBI taxonomy): domain Eukaryota; kingdom Metazoa; phylum Chordata; class Mammalia; order Rodentia; family Capromyidae; genus Capromys; species Capromys pilorides. The sequence continues at coordinate 6,601 of PVKN010021272.1, forward strand.
AGTGAAAGAGTCAAATATTTATCTTCCACAGCAGGAAGGCAACAGATAGTGCTTAAATTTTAAAAATCCAGAAATATTTATATGAATATTTCTTTGGAAATATGAAGGTAATGGGTTGGGCATGGTGGCACACACCTGTAATCTCAGCACTCACGAAGCTGAGGTAGGAGGATCAGTGCTCGTGTGAGACCAGCGTGGGCTACCTAGTGCACTCAAGGCCAGCCTGAACTACACAGCGAGGCTCTGTTTCAAAAAAAAAAAAGAGAAAGATAGGTGGGCCAGATAGCTCTGCGGACTAAAGCGCCTGTTTAGGCAGAGCGCAGCAGCTAGGATTCCATCTGATCCCTGAGGGGCGCAATGAGACAGCGACTGAAACTGGGCGTGGTAGCGTGCTCCTGTAATCCCAGCACTTGGGAGGCTGAAAACCAGAGAATCACTTTGAGTCTGATGTACATAGTGAGACCCTGTAGAACCCGTACTAAATACATCTAAAAAAAAAAAAAGAGAAAGAAATATAAAGGTGAACCAGACATGGAGACACACACCTGGAATTTGAATGCTCAGGAGGCTGAGGCAGGATTTTGAGACTGGCCACAGGTAGAAGTGAATTCAAGGCTAGCCTGAACTGCATAAAGAAACTCTGTTTCAAAAAGATAAAAAGGAGCTGGGAGTGCTTGCCTGGCAAGTGCAAGGTCATGAGTTCGAACCCTGGTCCTGCAAAAAAAAAAAAAAAAGAGGGAGAGAAAAAGAAAAAGATAAATGTCAGCAGCATCAGTACGTAAGGACATTGCCTCTGAAGAGTAGGCAAGGAAACTTGGTATTTTAAATCATTAGCCCTTTGGTAATATAATATGTAATTTAGTTCAAAAGCACTAATGTTAAAACAGTGGCAGAAAATTTGAGGAAAGGCTCCACAATGTCATGAAGCCTTTTCTATGATCTCTACATTACTAATCTTTTCTCCTGGGGCAGAAGATGGGGGAAGGACAGGTATAGGACCCTTGGATGAGGGTCAAGGATCCTCAAATAACACATCACACACACATATGCGCACGCATGCACACACGCACTCACACAGGTGCGTGTACGCCCAAATGCTCCTTTACTTCTGATTGTTTGTTACTTTGAGGTCATCTGTGAGAAAGACTGGCATCAGAGAAACAGCTACCGTAATTTTTCATTCTAAACAATTGTATTATGGAATGTTCTGCTGCCCTGATGTGGTGATCCACGAAATTTGTGGCTGTGACTGAACCAGGCTTATGTGTGCTGGTCATGTGACAAGCCTACCACTAAGATAACATATTCTGCAAAGCAAAAAAAAAAAAAAAAAAAAGCTTGGTACACAGCAAAATAAGATAGCAGAGCAAATCTCAAATCTGCCTCCCTGAGGATAGGATTTGTGTCACTGATACGCTAAAGAGGCAGAGTGCCTAAGGCTGGGGAGAAAGGTGACTGCGGTACCCAGCGATCTGCTCTTGTGAAATCAAATTTCATAGCTCTTCATAGGATGCATGTTCTGAAAATGGCAGGTTTAGGTATCTTCTGAGGGAAGGGGCAAAACCCTCTCCAATGTCACCCACTACACAGCGCCACAAGCGCAATGAAGGGTGCCATGGCTTCAAATGATTTGAGCTACACAAAATTTGGCCTCCACATTCCTGAAAAATAGGGTAGGCAGCCATTACTGCTGTGTGTATGGGGGTGGGTGTGTGTACACACACACATGTGCAATTTGTGTATGTTTCTTGTTTGTTTTTGGAGAAAGGGTTTCACTACATAGCCCAGGCTGGCCTGGAACTAGCCATGGCTAGCAGCAGCCCTTGCTTTAGTTCTAATGTCAATTAAAAGGACAACAACAGTGTGAATTTATAGACCAAGCTGGCCCCTTCACAGAGGAAAGTAAGAGGAAACAAAAAGGTTCCAATTTGGGCTGATGAGATGGCTTAGCGGTCTAAAGCACGTGCGTCGGGAAGTTTAGGCCACTGCAGGGACCGCAGGATCCCAGGCACCACATGCTGCGCCACCCCCCACCCCCCAGGGAAGGCTGAGCCGGCCATAACACAAACAAATATGTAATGTGGTTTAAGAAAATAAAATAAACTTTAAAAAAAAAAAAAGGTTCCAGTTTGATAGCTGGAAGAGATATGCTGATGAAGTTGACCCGACCAGCCCACGCAAAGGAGAGACCAGTTTTACAGGATGCTGTGGTGGGATGGGGTCTGGTACGTCATGATCTCAGCCTTGGTCGTGTATTTCCAGAGGAATCTTCATGACGTGAGAGGTAACTCAGTTCCCAGGAGATGACTATTTTTGCTAGAGGCAGTCTCAGTCACAAATCCAATCTGTCATGAAACCAAAATGACCACATGTTTAGGGCAATGAGACTTTTTTTTTTTTTTTTTTCAGTACCAGGGATTGAACTCAGGACCCTGCACTTACCAGGCAAGTGCTTATTCCACTGAGCTATCTCCCCAGTCCAGCAATGAGACTTTTAAGCATAGCTAAATGCTCCTGAACATTTCTTAACCCCATGTCCTCAGCCTAGAAGGGTGATGAGATAAGCAAGGTACATTTAGAACCAATAAAACTGGCTTTGTCAAGTTTACTTATTACCTAAATGACTAGCTTGTTTCTATGTGAGGCTGAGTAGGATTTGACCCTGAGCTTTACAAAATGAAGGTCAGGCTTTGTTCTACTTTTAGTTACCTATGGGCATCTGTAGGCCCAAATGAAGTCATGGTTTTTAGAAGGAGAAGGAAGAGTAGGAAGAGGAGGAGAAGGAAGAGGAGGGAGAGGAGGAAGAAGAAGAGGAAGAAGAAGAAGAGGAAGAAGAGGAGGAGGAAGAGGAACAGGAAGGAGAAGAGGAGAAAGAGGAGAAGGAGAAGGAGGAGGAGAAGTTGTTTTTAAGTTCCAGTAGGAAACACAAATCATGCTTTTTAATGAGTCAAGAGCCCAAGAGTTGTTTTGTCATCTGTCCCTGTGGTGCTCTCTGTATCAGAACTCAATTTTCTTGCTTTAGTCTTCCAAGTGCTGGGATTACAGGTTCCATGACTGGAACTACTGCTATCTTGACCCATACAGCAGAGGTGTCATCTATGGCCTTGAGCTCAAAGCAATTCTGCCTCAACCTCCCCAGTTCTGGGATTACAGGTTTGTGCCACCATACCCAGAAAAACTGGTGATTTTTAAAAATTTTTTATTTATTTTATTTTATTTTTTTATTTACTCAGAACTGGGGTTTGAACTCACAACCTTGCACTTGCCAGGCAGGCACTTGTGCCACGGAGCTATCTCCCCAGCCCCTAAATTTATTTATTTTTTATTTTGGTTTTTTTAACATGTATGTATGTATGTATTTATTTCTTTATTTAAAAACCGTGGTCCCTGAGGTTGCCTAAGCTTGCCTAAGTAGGGGCCTTAGACCACTGAGCCATCTCGCCAGCCCCAAAACTGGTGATTTTTAAAGTCAACCAAAAGCAATTAAGTAAAAGTCAGTGAGACAGGTTAGCCTTGATGGATATACTCAGATTTTTCCTAGGGTCTCAGTGTCATATGTCAATGCTTAGTTTATCATTGTTAGATATTAAAGAAGGTATATCATACCATAGTGCTTAAGGAAATTTGTCTTCCTTTATATTTGTTTTTCTTTCTTTTTTTTTTTTAATTTTATTTATTTATTTATTTGTTTGCTTGTTGTGTTTGTTTGTTTATTTATTCATTTTGCGGCTGGCTCAGCCTGCCCTGGTGGTGGCGCTGGCGCAGCATGTGGTGCCAGGGATCGAACTGCAGTCCCCGCAGTTGCCTGAGCCCTCCTAAGCAGGCGCTTTAGACCACTGAACCATCTCGCCGGCCCATATTTGTTTTTCTTTACATCACCTTTGGGACAAAATTGCAATTCTAGGACCAGGGAGACTGAGACAACAGGATCTCTGTGAGTTTGAGGCCAGTTTGAGCTGCAAACTGAGTTCAAGGATAGTCTGAACTGCATAGTGAAACCCTGTCTTTAAAATATATTTTAAAAGAGTGACTCATTTTGGAAGTATCAAGAAATAAAACCAGGAGTGGTGGTGCATGCCTATAATCTCAACACTTGCAGCTCAGTGGATTAAAGCACCTGCAAGCAGGCCCAGGGGCCAGGGGTTCAATCCCCAGGGCTGCCCAGGCATGCTGAGATAGTGATTGCGATTGGGCGTGGGTGCCAAGGGCCGGGGCCGGTAATCCCAGCTCTTGTGAGGCTGTAAACAGGTGGATCACTATGAATTCTGATCTAGTAGTGAAACCCTGAGTACCCTGTAGACTCTTCCCTAAAATACAGAAAAAGTCTGTTTTAAAAGGATATCTTAGGGGCTGGGGAGGTAGCTCAGTAGAATAAGTGCTTGCCTGGCAAGCACAAGGGCCTGAATTCATTCCCTGGTTCTGTAGAAAAATAAATAAATAAATAAAATAAAAGGATATCTTGGGGGCCAGGGAGACAGCTCAGTGGAATTCCTGGCAAGCACAAGGGTCCTGAGCTCAATCCCTGGTACCGTAAAAAAAAAAAAAAAAAAAAAAAAAGGTATCTGGGTATTGGTGGCAGACCTGGAGACCTGGATTTTTTTCAGTTTTTGCATGCCCTCCCAACATCAAACAGAAAATAAATTATTTCATGGCATACTGAAGGGACACAACTAAGTTAAACTTGCCCTAGAAAAAGGAAAATGGAAAGGCACAAAGATAGTTGTAGATCCACAAAGGTGAGCTCAGATTCTCCTGGCAGTAGCACCGGAGGCAGCTCCCCAGGCACAGAAATGGGGTGGGACTGGAATCCAGGTAGGCGCATCTAGGTTGCCTAGTAACCCAGGTGACCACTCACTGGTGTCCTTCACTGTCCTCTAACAATAGTTATATAACTAAACCTTTGCTTCATTTACCAAACTATAAACTCTGGGAGGACAGGTCCTTGTCTGTTTCACTCAGCACAGGGCAAGCACCCATTAAATATTTGCTGGCGAAAAGAATGCACAGGGTTGCCGCTTAGTAGCCCTGAGTTTGGATCAAGCAAGAGGCGTCCACAAATTAGCTGGAAACAAAGAATCCTACTGAGAGATTAGGACTAGCTCCGTTGTGGTGTGTGAAATGACACGACCGGAAGGGTGGAGTTGGGCCTACGGGACAGCCTGAGGGAACAGTTGCGGCAAACCTGGGGAATGACAGGTCGGAGGAAGACTACTCCTAGGGGGTTGCTTGTGAGAGGCGGGGCGGTTGAATCACGCATGCGCAAACTCAGCCTCCGTTCCCCCAACCCGCCTGCGTGCGCGTGCTCGTGAGGTCGGAGCGGAAATAGCGCCGCGGGGACGCGCGTCCGGGAGGCGAGCGGAAGTGGGTGTGAGGCCGGAAGTGGCCGGCTAGAGCCCGGGGCTGGGCGGGGACCAGGCTTCTCGGTGAGGCGGCAGTGGCGGCGGCGGCGGCTCGGCAGGAGGGTTCAGGCTTCGGGGGCCAGGTCGGTCAGGTGGTGGGCGTCTCCACAGTCAGTGCGTGCGCGGGAGAGCGCACGTCTTCCCCTTTTCCCCACCCTGTTCCCTCTTCCCTTCTTCCCTAAACCTCCTACCCCACCCAGGCCCCTCCTCAGGGGCAGCGGGCCGCTCCCTCCGTCCTTCCCTCCTTTGCCTACCCTCACCGGTCCTTGTTTCTCCTTCCCTGCCCCGGACAGCCGCCGCCATGATCCTTTTGGAGGTGAACAACCGCATCATCGAGGAGACGCTCGCGCTCAAGTTCGAGAACGCGGCTGCTGGGTGAGCGCGCGCCCGGCTTGGGGCGGCGGGGGAGGCAGAGTTGACCCTGGCCAGTCCCGGGTGTGACCCACCCCCTCTCCGCGGGAGAGAGATGAGGGGGCCGGGCTGAGTGTTAGGGACTCCTCTGGCGGGGTAGACGTGGGCGGTAGTTGGGCGCCGTAGGGTGAGGGGCAGAGATGCGTGGGGAGAGGCTCCGAGACGGATGCGGAAGCAGCGAGGGGACAGGAGCGTGCTTGCGAGAGGACTGGAGACCTGTGGGACGTGAGGGCAGCCGGGGCCGGAACTCGCGCTGAAGAAGCCCCCTAATTTCTGGGGCGCCAGGGGGACCACTCCCCTCTGTATCCCCCGGTCTCCGTTCCGAGCCCTTCTAAATAGGGACGGAAGGACTTTACAAGAATTCGCAGGATAACCAGTAGGAAGAAGACAGCCTCAGATCACCCCTGACATTCTTGTTTCCCACCCCCACCTCTTCTAGAAGGAACGGGAGGCAAGACTGAAAGCACAAAGTCTTCAAGGCAAAAAAGCAGTTTCCCTAGCTTCCTTTCCCTGAACCCTACTGCAAGAATCACTGCCCATCTTGTTAGATATATTTCTCAAGCAAAGCTAATAAACCCTCCCCCCACACCCTTATCTCTTCTCTGTAGTTCTGTAGTTTCTTCTCCACCCTTTAGCCTTTATCTGAATGCTTTTAGATTCTTATACAAACCTCTGGTCTGATTCGGTGGGGTGGAGGGGAACCAATAATCGAACTCAGAGCCTCACACTTCCAGGCAGGTGCACCACTGAGCTAAAATCCCCGGCCATGTGATTTTTTTTTTTTTTTAATTTTTTTTCTGTCATCTTTTAAAATGAAAATTCCGGCCCAGTTGCACGCTTTAGTCTCCAGAATCTATGAAGATCTTAGATAACTTTAAATCTTGGCTTTTTCGATTATAGGTTTGGGACGTGTTCCAAGGCAACCTTCTCTGTCAAACATGTAAAGACAGCCGCCTTCGCCAAAGTTTTTGCTTTGCCTTTGTAATGTATTTAAAACATGAAGGCAAGAATTGGGTTTTAACTTCTAATTTTTGGCGTCCTGTGGTTAGTCCCTTTGCCTCATTTCCCCATCTGTGAGGATGGAGCTTCACATCTTGGTTTCATAGTTAGGAAATAAGTGCAAACTGCTTCTAGTCAGCTGGGAACTCGAAATGCTTGGAGGTCTACAGAAGAGAGGTTGGTTGAAGGGAAATTCTGAATGGTCTTAATGACATGTGACTTACAGGCATTCAAAAAAAAAGTACTAACCCACCACTGAGTTGCATGTTGTGTATAGGCTCACATAATTTTATCAGTAAGGCAGAGCCTTACTTTTTTTGAAGTACTGCTTTGCAGTGGACAGAACTTGCCTGCCAGGACTGCAGTGCTTATATTTTAGTCTGACTTCTTGTCTTAGCCTCTCTTACCAGTTTCTTTGTGTTTTAATTATTCATGTGAAATGGCTCAGAGACTTATTTTGGGTGATTGCTCTGTACTTTTTTTTGAGCAGTGTAGCACATAGGAGGAAGTTGAGTTAACTTCTGCATTTTCACTACTGATGTTAATACATTCTCAAGCCCAGACTAGCAAAGAATGAGACCTTGTCTATAAGCTGATCTACAAGATAAATGGCTGTGTATTTTCAAGTAGAGGCATGCCTTTTAATGTAGGAGTACTTTTACATTTATTTGTGTTTTAATAACTTGTGGTTCCAAAAATGTGGCACATTATTCAGAACTATATTTAGCGCTGTATTTTTCTTTATAAAACTCTTGTTTAAAAGAGCAGATAGCTGGGTATGGAAATACCTGCCTCTGATTCTAGCACTCAGGAGGCTAAGGCAGGAGAATTGCTGCTTTAAAAACAGCCTGGTATGAGTCAGGGAGATAGCTCAATATAAGCGCTTCCCTGGCAAGCTCAGGGTCCTGAGTTCAATCCCCCATTATCGCAAAGTAAAATAAAGACAGCCTGGTCTACCATGAGATCTTGTTTCAAAAAAAAGCTGCTAACCACTTCAGGGAGATTAAAGTAGGATCTGAAGTTTGAAAGGCTTAAATTAGAATTTTCAGACATTTTTTGCAAGATGCTGTTCTGGGGTTGAATTTGTTCTTACCTATCTCCCCGTGAAATGTGACTTAATAAATGAGCTCAAAACATAATGCTATAAATATTATTATTACTATATTTGGTCTTTTTGAGACATGGTCTTGCTATGCAGTTCAGGCTGGCCTTTAGCTTACTTTGTAGCCCAGGCTGGTAGAATTCCCAAGGATCCTCCTGCCTCAGCCTCCTGAGTGCTGGGATTATAGGCATGCACCACCACACCCATTACAAATTATTTTGGAAAATCTTACAAAAAAGACCATGATATGGTGCCTAGTAAGAAGGGCTTTCCGGGAGTTGCAGTAATCCACCCAGCACAAGTGTGATTCTGATCTAAGTATTGTGTTTCTGTGGGTGGTACCACTAAGGTAAGGCAGCAGTGAAGTAGTTAAGTCATATGAACCAAGGCACATGCCTATACCAGAACTGCAGCAAGGATATCCAGTGTGAACATCATAAATATCTTCGGAATTCTGCTGTGCTTAGCACCAGACAACAGTAGAAAAAGTCCTGAGAGCCCCCGTTAGCAAAGTTAGGGAGGCGGGAATTGGTGTGGTGGAGTGGAGATCAGCCTGGAAAGGAAGGGAGTAGCTTGTAGGAGAAACCCTGGAGGTTTGAAAGGCTTTGCCAGTATGGGAGCCTGCTGGGAGACGTCAGCTCCTCCCTGCTTTTTGCATTTCTAAGAATCAGCTGAGGCTGGGGAGATAACTCAGTGGAAAAAGTACTTGCTTGGCAAGTATAAGGTCCTGAGTTCCATCCCTGATACCACTAAAAAATTTTTTTTAAAAAAAAGAATAAACTGGAGAAATTACAATTCAGAGAAGCCTTTCCCAGCATGCATCTTCCACCAGCTACAAGGTGGCTAGTTAAAGTGTAGTAAAATTAAAATTGAGTCCAATCACACTAGTCTCACTTGTAGTGCTCGATTGCCAATGTGCCTCTTAGCTGCTGTGCTTGAAGAACAGTACAAATGTAGAGTATTTCCAGTATTATAGAACTTTCTGCTGAAAATGAAAGCATGAGATAGTCTCCTTTCTTTTTTTGAGGTGCTAGGCAAGCAGTTTACCACTGAACTACATTCCAGCCCTCAGGAAATAATCTTAAAAG
>PVKN010021273.1:0-15600 GCA_004027915.1 Capromys pilorides
AGAAGAAGAAGAAGAAGAAGAAGAAGAAGAAGAAGAAGAAGAAGAAGAAGAAGAAGAAGAAGAAGAAGAAGAAGGCCCCGCGCACTTAAAGTTGGCCGCCCGTTGATGACTTCACAGACCAGAAAAGCTCTAGGGTTAGGAGGAAGCTGCAGGGGTGGAGGGTTAGAAGTGGGTCATTTTGACCTCAGAAGCCTGGCTGGAGACTGGGTCACCCGCCCACATCCTCCCTTACCGTCCTGCTGTGGGGACCCTGCAGTGTGGAGGAGGCTGGCAGAGCAGAGGGCACTGTGTGGCTAGGGAGGGCGGACCTGGTGTGAGACCCTGCCCCGGGGGCCTGGAGCCCGAAGCCCAAGGAAACAGCAGGGGTTGCCAGAGAGCTCTGAGGAGAGAGGCCCAGGAAATGAGAGCAGTACCGGGGGCTGGGATGGGGACAGTGTCCAGAAGACAGGAAGCTCCATGGAGTGACAAGGACCAACCAGGTCAGCCTGGTCCCCAGCTTGGCCATGCAGGCAGAGCGCACAGCCACCACAGTCAGGACATCATGGGGGGGGGGCACTGTGATGGGGTGACAGAGTGAGTGACAGGACAGAGGAGGGGCCTTAGTGATGACACTGGGCTTATTTATAGGCAGTCTCTGGTTTGTGTTGAGGTCCAGCTCTCTGCCTGGCACAGCAAATCAGCATGTTGTCACTCATGCTAAAATTCCTCCGCTCCATGCACAAGCTAAACTGTATTATTATTATTATTATTATTATTATTATTATTATTTGTAGCACTGGGGATTGAGCCCAGGGCCTTTTCATGGGGCTATATTCTCAATCCTGTAAATTTTTTTTTTTTTTTAAATTCTGAGCAGGGTCTTGTCAAAGTGTTAAATTGTACCTGGGTTGTCATTGGGGTTGAACAGGCCACCATCCTGCCTCAGCCTCTCAGGGTGCTGGGATTATCGGTGTGCCCCAGCCACCATGCCTAATTTCAGCCTACATCTTTCTTTTGTATTTTTAGTACAGGGTCTCACTACGTAGATCAGACTTGTAGTGATTCTCCTGTTTTCAGCCTCCCAAGCACAGGGATTACAGGTACGTGCCACCATGCCTAGTCTCAGTTGTTGTCTCAGCATGCCCCAGGGGTGGGGCCAGCACGGCAGGCTGGGGATCAAACCCTGGCCACTGTGCCCTGTGGTGTTATCAGATCTGGGGACTTTTCCAGGTTCTTTTTTTTTTTTGTGGTACTGGGGATTGAACTCATGACCCTGTGCTTGCCTCGCAAGCACTTGCTCTACTGAGCTATCTTGCTGGCCCTTGTCTGGGTTCTTGACATCCTGAACAAAGAACTGAGCAGGACATTGGAAAGGAGCAGCAGAATCAAAGATTTATTTGAGAGTGAAAGCCTGCTTCCTGGGGCAGAAGCAGCCAGGGTGAAGAGCACTGGGCCTCAAGCTCGGCCTTAGGCCTTAGGTTTGGGGTGGGATTGAGGGTTTGGTCTGACGTGTGGCTCTTATAATAATTGTTTGGCCCTTCTGTTGGGGAGTGGAATTTGTCACCTCTTATGGTCCTTGGAGGAACTCTCCTGGCCTGTGAAGCCCACAGGAAGTGGGGGGTGGTGTCAAATTTGCATAATAATTGCATGGTAATCAGGGCTAGGATCAACATGGGGTTGTAGAAAGCCACTTGCTCCTGCAGGGACTGTGCGCCAGGGGTTGGCTGGCTGCTGTTTCCCACCGTGTTTAGACTCAGGTATCCTGGGCTGGGCTGGTGCTGGACTCAGCCGGTGGTGCTCGCCCAGAGAGTGGGCCGTCCTGATGGGCCTCCCTTCTCTCCCGGTAGCTACCTCTGGTCTCAGATGTGGCAGGTGCACCTGGGGCCCAGGGCCTTAGGGAGTGTGGCTGAGATGTCTCACACATAGGGCTTTGCTTCCGTGAGAAGATGCCAGCCTGCCCGGTCCGTGTGGGCTAGAGGCAGGTCTCGAGGGGGACCCCAGGGTTGGTGTGAGGAGTGCAGCAGAACTCTGGCCTCGTATTTGCAGGACTGCAGAGTTCAGGGGTCAGGGGCACTCCTGGGGGCCCAGGCTTGGGGGGCGCTGAGCATCCGCTTCAGGCCCTGGGGCTAAGGGTGGCTCTGCGGGGCCCAGGACAGAGCTCCCTCTAAGCCACACACTTCTGCTCCGCAAGGTCCTACAGTGCCTGGAGCAGAGAAATAGGCGAAACCACTTTTTACTTTGGGGTGAGGTCACACTCCAGTGTCCTGGCTGGCCTTAGACCCCAAACTGAGGTGACCTTCCTGCGTCAGCCACCCACATGCTGGTGTAACAGACCCGTGTCACTGTGCCCCGCGAGATGAAGTGACATAAACCATCACTGGACCCCGTTCCCCTCTCCCCGCAGCCTCTGCCCCTGCTAAGCCTCCTCCGGGCCTGGCCTGACCCCCTTTCCAGACCTCTCCACCCACCCACTCACCCTCACTTTCCTGTCCACCCTGCCTCATTTCCCCACGTTTCCCTCCCAGGGAGAGTGGCAGCTCTTGTCCTGCGTCTGTCCTCCCTGAGGACCCAGGGTGGGTGGAGGCCAGCGGGACACCTGTATCTGAGCAAGTGGGCAGGGGGGGACTTCCAGATTTTGCAGGTCAGTGTTCCTGAAAGGAGGAGGCAGAGGAGAAATAGAACAGAGTGGTGGTGGGGGAAATAGCTCAGTAGAATAAGCGCTTGCCTAGCGAGCGCAAGGGCCTGGGCTCAATGGAGAGAGAGGAGAGGCTGAGAGGTAAGAAAGCCGGAGACAGATGCCATGGGGGCTGGAGCTTGCACTTGGAGGCCCCGGCAAGGCACTTATCACTTCCCCTGCGCTGTGGCCTCTGTCCAGGAGCTGAAGCTGTCCCTGCTGCCCCTCCCAGCTCCCTCAGTCTCATTCCCCCACCCCCTCACCACAGCAGGGCCAGCAGCACCAGGCTCTTGGTGAGAAGGAGTCCACACACTGCAGGGTCCAGGGCACAGAGGACTGCAGGGCCAGGGCAGAGGGTGGCGTTCCAGGACCTGGACGGTGGAGAGACAAGAAGCGTGTGGTCAGTCGGGTCCGCCTGCACGGGCAGGTGTGGACAGGATCCTGTTCCGGACTTACAGTGCTGTTGTGGTGAAGGCAGAAGGGGCCTGGGGAGCCGTGGTGATTTCCTCCGTTGGGGACGTGGAGCTCTGGCCCTTTGAGGAGGTGGGGTTGCAGGTAGTCCTGGGGGCCTGGGTGGGGGCTGGAGAGGAAGGAGTGTGTGGGTGGAAGGGCCAGGGTGGGACAGGCATCCCCCGGGTCAGCACGAAGTGGACCTGTGACCTCGGCTCTGCCAGGCCCCGTGGAGGCGCTTGTGGGCCAGGAGGGCGCTGGAATCCGAGTGTGGAGGCTGGGTGGGCGGGCCGTACTTCTGGGCTGGGAAAGCCGGAGGGTGGAGGCCCAGGGAGGAGTGGAGGCTTCCTGTGAAGGCCTCGAGGCTCACCTGGGGACACGGCCAGGTAGAACTTGACGGAGCTGAAGACTGTGAGGCTGGAAGCATGGCGCAGGGAGCACCAGTAGTATCCGGAGTCCTCCTTCTTGAGCCCAGCCAGGGAGACGGTGTAGTGGCCAGCGGCAGGATAGTCCCGGATGGACAGCCGAGGGACCTGGCCCTGGGCGCTGGCACCGGGGACCAACTTGGCGCAAACGAACTCTGTCACCTGGCGACACAAGCTCTTCTCCTTGTAGGACTCGCGGGGGGAGGGGTAGTTACACGTCACACTCAGCGTCCCTCCGGCCACTCTCTGCAGCACCTGCATGTCTGAGTGTACCCAGGAACCTGGGGAACAAGGCCGAGGGGTTCAGTGCCGCCCAACTTGTCCTCCTGCCCCGCAGTCTGGCTCCCCCCACCCCCTCACCTGGGAGCAGCAGCAGAAGCAGCAGCAGCGGCTGAGGCGGGAGGCCGATCCTCCAGGCCATGTGGCCCCTGTCCTGGGCGCTGACCAGGGAAGTGGGGCGGGGGGCAGGCAGACAATTGGCCTGCTCTTCCAGGAAGCTGGCCACGTGCAGTGAGACAGGCCAAAGCTGCGGCTGGGATAATGTGGTGGGCAGGTCTGTGGCCCGGGAATGTGGACAGAAATCTGGGCCTGGCCGGTATTGCTAGCAGGCTTCTGTAGAGGCCCTTCCTATGCCGCGAGTCCCTTTTGACCAGCTTGGGGGCGGAGCTGAGCAGGCAGGGAGGAAACTGTGGTCAGGCATGGCCTGGTTCACTCTCCAGTGACCCTTTCTATGCCCCAACCTGACCTTGACTCCCTGCTGCTCCAAGGGAAGGCAGGCTGGAGGGGGCAGCGCGCCAGGGACACCTGGCTGCCCAGGAACTCCATGCCTGCTACCTGGTGGTTAGAGCTGTGCTTCCTCCTGGAGGTGCTGTGGGTGCTGCAGGAGGAGAGGGGATGAGGTGGAGCCCAGCTGCAGCCAGGAAGCGCAGAGCGGGTCAGGGTATGGGTCGCTTTTTTTTTACGGTGCTGGTGATTGAACTCAGGACCTTGGGCTTGCCTCTGAGTCGCTTCTGTGAGTGAAGGCAGCACCATTAGGTTAGGGCCAAAAAGATGCAAGCAACAAAGAAGCTGAGGTGCTGTGTGACAGGGCCATGGGAGGCCTCGCACAGCTCTGTTGCTGCTGAGGTGTCACTGGTTAAGTGACAGAGGTGGCAGTCCTGGGTTGTGGAACACAGCCAGCAGGCATAAAAAAGCATACTTACATCACCCTCCTGGAAGTGTCACGGGAGGTATGTAACTGAGGGAAGACTTAGCTTTTATTATTATTATTATTATTATTATTATTTTGGTGCGACAGGGGATTGAACCCAGGGCCTTTGCAACAAACTATATTCACAGCCCTCTTGTTTTGAAAACAAAATTTATTTTGAGGTAGGCCCTCACTACATTGCGAAAGTATTGTAGGCAGCTGAATTAGGTAGAAATATTATAGGCAGTTAGACAGGGCCAGGCCCTCAAGGACGATATGGAAGACAAGGTGACTTTACAACTAAAGACAGACGCTCCTCTGCTGTGAGCCAGATCTCAAGACAAGAGTAAAAAATACAGCTATATACTTCCCTAGGGATGGGCATCAGGGATTGATATACTAAATAAGTATCAATCACGCTGAAAGACCCTGGAAAGAGTCACAGCCCAAGCTCAATAGGTGGTGCTCTGATCGCTTGCTACCTGACTTGCCTTCCCGTTGGATCCTGATTTTAATCAATGTTACACGAGCAATGGTGTTTGTAATCTCATTGGTTGACCATAGTCTTTGTCCCACCTCATACCCATCTAAGTGAGTTCCCATGTCTTCTCCTCTATAAAAGTCCCTGGAAGGGACAGCTTCTGGGGGACACTCACTTGGGACCCCCCTCCTGTCCCTCTCTCAGACACGAGCTTTCTTTCTCTCAATAAATATGTCTGCTCATTACCTCCGTTTGTTCCTAAAATCCATTCTTTGGTTTTAGAGAACACGAACTCATCCCAGGTACTTTTCAGGTTGGGGATCAGTTTTCCCTATATCATCTGGAGGTTCCCTATTGGAGGTCGTCCACCCCAGATCAGTTTTTTCTTCCTGCATCAAAAGTACCCAGGCTGAGTTCAAATTTAGAATCCTCTTGCCTCAGCCTCCCAGAGTGCTGGATTATAAGCATGCAGTACCCCCCTGGGTTTACTTTGAGTTTTCGTAGATAGGAAGCTGAGATCCACCTTTGGCTGGTGACCTGCTGGTGGTGGTCTGGTGACTGTGGGTGCTGTCACAAGAACAGATCCGCTGACCTGGACCCAGAGCTGCTTGGCCTTATCTGGCTGAGTTAACCACCCGGCAGATGGGATAGCAACCCCGGGCGCGGCAGGGCTGCAGGCGCGTGCAGAGACGTGCTCCGAGCTGTGGCCCGCTGTGTAGCCTCTGTTGGGTCAGCGTGGTCGTTGCTCCCCTGAGGACAGAGAGCTCTCAGAGGGTTCCCCAGGTGTGCACAGGCCAGCGCCTCACGTAGACCCCGGGCCTGGGCGCCCCCTGCAGGTGAGGACTCTGGTAGCAAGCCTCGGGCTCCTCAGCGTGGAGGAGGGGTGGGGCTGTCCCCAGGAGAGCTTAGACATCCAGGTCCCAAACTGGAGTTTTACACCAAAGGCCAGGCCGGGAGGCAGGTGGGGCTTGGGCTCTTTTTGAAATACCCTCAACCTGTGGGGCAGAGCACAGCCGGAAGTGTGGGGGAGGCACTGGGTACTAGGGGCAGAGAGAGGCCCTTGGGGACTCCCCTCCCAGGAGAGCTGGAGAAGACAGCGCCCCAGAGGTGCTCCCCCGGCCCCCACCCCTCAGACCAAACTGTTGCCTCCTCTAGTACCCATGTGCCTGTCCCTGGTGGGTTCCCTTCCACCTCGGGGCGAATCCCACGGTGGCCACAGCCGTCACGTGGCGCCTGTTTCTCTGCCACCTCCGGTTCCCAGCGACCCCTGCAGATCGAGAGAAAGCCGGCCATCAGGAAAAGGCAGGTGCGTGGGGTCCCCCTGTGCTGGATTTTAATGCTGGACCTACAGGGGCACAAAAGGTCGCTGGGGTCCCCAGCCATGGTCTTGCTAAAGAAATTTTGAAATATTGTAAATCCAAATATATATATATATATATATATATATATATATATATATATATATATATATATTGTAAATCCAAAGTAAACAAGAAAAGTGGCCAGCAGCTTTGGAGGTTAAAAATAAGATCAGGAAAATTGGAATGAGGTGTCGGAGCAGAAGGCTGTGGCTCTCCATCCTGCGGACCGTGAGCAGAGCTCCCTGACGCCTCCACTCCTTGCAATCAAGAACTGGAGGAAAGGCCGGCCAGGTAGCTCGGCGGACTAAGGCGCCTGCTTAGGCGGGCGCAGGGACCTGGCTCGATCGCCATCGTGCCCTGCTGGCTCCATCCACGGGGCGCACTGAGACAGTGATTGAGACTGAGTGTGGTGGTTCACACCTGTAATCCCAGCGCTTCGGAGGATGAAAACAGAAAACAGGATTACTAGGAGTCCGATCTGGTAGTGTAACCCTGTAGCCCCTGTACTAAATACATTAAAAGAAAAAAAAAATAATTGAAAGAAGTTAGCAGAGTGAGGGTCAAGAACACAAACCCAAGAAGCCCCAGATTTAGAATTAATGTAGTTAACTCACAAATTGGGTGAGGGACTTTAAATAATTGGCATAAATGTTCTCAGAGACATTTAAAAGAACATGGTGCCTTTGCATTCCACAGACATTTGCAAGGCAAAGTATCTCAGTTACTCTTCTCTCATTGCTGGGACGAAATACCCGACCCCCAAAATGAAGGAAGGAGAGGTTTGTTTAGCTCACGGTCAGTGGAGGTTTCAGTCCATACTCGGCTGGCTCCAAGGCAGAGGGGCACATGGCAGAGGGCAGCAGCTCATGGCAGCGGCAAAGAGCAAGAGCAAATGGGAGGAGCAGCGGCACCAGGGGTGCTGAGAGCAAGCCTGTCTTCCTTACTTGCATTCAGGCTACCGAGTGTAGCACTCACACCCACAATCCCTGCAGCACTCACACCCATAATCCCTGTAGCACTCACACCCACAATCCCTGCAGCACTCACACACATAATCCCAGCAGCATTCACACCCATAATTCCAGCAGCACTCACACCCACAATCCCTGTAGCACTCACACACATAATCCCTGCAGCACTCACACACATAATCCCAGCAGCACTCACACCCATAATCCCCGTAGCACTCACACCCATAATCCCTGCAGCACTCACACCCATAATCCCAGTACTGGATCATGAATTAATCACAAACTCTAGAAGCTGCCCCATGACTGCATGAAGCTTTGGTGGGGCAGGGGGACAACTAGACACAAACCATAAAGCAAAGCAAATTGCAGTATTGTTTTTTATTCATTATTCTTTTTGTCTTTTTCAGACTGGGTGTTTCACTATGTAGTTCAGGCTAGCCTTGAATGTGCAGTAATCCTCCTGCTTCAGCCTTCTGAGTGCTGGGTTTACAAGTGTGCACCACCGTGTCTGGCCTAAACCTAAGCTTTAAATATTATTAAAGGAATATTCCCACTGTGTTGCTGAGGGTGTAAGAAGCAGGTGTTCCCACATGCTCTAGGTGGAAATATAAATTGCTGAACATTTTCAAACATGAATGAGAGGGACCTGTGAGGTTGAAGGAGTACACTCTTTAGCTGCTGAGTTCCACTTCCAGGTGCCCATCCCGGAGGTGCCCTGGCTGTATGTGCTTGCATCCACATGTGCAAGTGTGTGTGTGTGTGTGTGTGTGTATGTGTGCATATACGTGCATATCCTCTCACATGTGTCTGCATGGGAAATGGGGGCAGGCACAGGAGAAAAGGCGCTCAGAACCACCCAGTCCTAGAGCCTTGTGTCGAGTCCCTTCCTGGTTCTCATCTTGGCCCAAGAAGTCTAAATTTATAATCCTAAAAACACGTTATTGGAATTCCACCAAGTTAATTTGAATCTACCACTCCCAACACAACCCACGGCGATAACAAAGACACTAAGACATATATATATATATATATATATATATATATATATATATATATAATTATTGGGGAGCCAAGAGGCCGTAAGTCCAGTCATGAAGATGGTTTTCCGAAACAAAGAAAGCAACCCAGGGCTGCACCGGGGTTTTATTCAGTGGAGAAGGGGGAGTGGCTTGAGAAAGGGAATTGTGGGAAGAAGGTGAGCATTGTGAGCTGGGTTAGGTAGGAGGCCTGCATTTACCTCCACCATATTCAGAGAGGATAGGCAGAGGAAGTAATTTGTATTATTCTATTGATATAGTATCTAATGCTTCTAGGGTCTGGTGCTTCAGCTCTGATGTGTAAACTTTCAAGCCCCAGGAAGTCATAGCCTCTATGTTGAGGCTTGATCCCAGCTGACACTGTGGAGCATTGGCTCTTTGTCCTATCTCAACCTGGCTCATAGTGGAGAGCAGCAGGTGTGGGTTATCAGGGAAACACATGTGCCATCTTCAAAAATTACCACCAACACCTCAGCTAGACCAATATACATGGCTTAAGGCCAACTGAAAGGATAAAGAGAAGTCCTAGCCAGCTCTGTACATATTAGCATGAGGAACTAGAGTCAGCTTCAACCAAAATGGAGACAGTCGCTCTTCTTTCAAGGAGAGCTGCTCAGGTGGTCCTCCATACCCTGCCTGGCCTTGAACCTTCTTCTGGGCTGACTCTGTGGTGGACCCAGGGCCAGGACCCAGGAGAAAGCACCTCAGGGCTGTTTTGAACTAACTGGAGTTACTCACTTCTGGGATACACAGCCAGGGAAACTCTTAATGTCGTGGAATTCCACATTGATGTGTACTGCTGCGGGGCCCTCAGCATTTACCGTGCTGGGGCCCAGGAGGCCTGTGCAATCCAGAAAAATGTGTTCTCAAGTCTAAAGCAAATTATCTATCTATCTATCTATCTATCTATCTATCTATCTATCTATCTATCTATTTTTTTTTTGGTAGTGTGTCCCTCCCCTTTTTTGGTACAGGAAACTGAACTTAAGTCAGACAGGCACTGATGCTGCTGAGCTATCTCCCCACCACCTTTTATTCTGCTTTTAACTTGTGTCTTTGTGAGTTTTTTTTTTTTTTTCTATGTTAATGTCAAGATTTGTGAATCTATCCTCCAAATTCTTTTTTTGTTTGTGGGGCCAGGGTTTGAATTCATGACCTTGCACTTGCTAGGCAGGCATTTGTGCCACAGAGCTATCTCCCCAGCCCTTACCCTCCAAATGCTTGAGGAGAATTTTTTTTTTTTTGGCTGGCTCAGGCTGCCTTAAGGCAGGTCTCATGCTCCATGTGGAGGTGGGGATTGAACTGTGGTCCCCAGCACCTGAGTGACTTTGCCAAATCATGTGCTTTAATCAGCTGAGCTGCCTGGCAAGCCCCTACTCTCCCAATTCTCATCTTTTCTCTTACTTTTCATTCTCTCTAAAACCCTTTTTATTAAGGTAAGATTCACACATAGTGACACCCGGAGGTCTCCAAGGTGCAATCTGGGAGTCCCGCAGGTGCTGCAGCCCACTCCCATATCAATGGGGGGAGGTATTTTCATCACCACTTTGATCCCAAGGACAAACGTTACTCTGATTTCTTTCATGTAGTTTCTTTGTTTCTTCTAGAAATTCCTATGAGTAAAACCGTAGAAGATATGCACCTCTGAACCCAGCACTGCCCACTCGCCAGCATGTGTTTGAGCTTCAACTGCGTCCTGTGTATTATCAGTAGGTCGCCAATAATCTTCCACTGATGACTGAGCCACGGTTTGTCCCTGTTCTGCCCATTGACACCTGGCTGGGCTATTAGGAATACAGCTTCTGGGCTGGAGCAATGGCTCAGAGGCATGAACACCTACCTGGCAAGCACAAGGTCCTGAGTTCAATCCCTGGTCTCACATGTTGCACTGGCCCCAGAACCAGACATGGTGGCGCACGCCTATAATCCCAGCACTCGTGAAAAGATCACTATGAGTTCAAGATAGGCCATGGGGCTACAAAAGTGAGCACAACAGGGCTGGGGAGATAGCTCAGTAGAATAAGCACCTGCTTGGCAAGCACAAGGTCCTGAGTTCAACCCCGAGTACTGCAAAAAAAAAAAAGAGCACAAGGCCAGCCCAAATTGCATATCAAGACCCTTTCAAAGTGCATAGCGTCCATGGTCATTCAGTAATTGCACTGGTGCTGAAAACATACCCTCTCTCAATTCTAAAAGGTGGTGTGTGGAGATAGGCGGGTTGGCATGGCCGGTATCTCCTGAAAACTCGCTCCTGGACGGCTACATGCCTGTCGTCTCCCCAGCTGTGAGCAGCTGGCTTCCTACCTGGGTTTCTCTGGGCCCTAATCTTTTTTTACAAGGACACGAGGCCTGGTGTCGTAGGGCCCATTTTGACTGAAGTGTGACGCTGCCTGTGTTTCTTATTCTTCTTCCTGTTTTCTGTATGTTTGCAAATTTTTTAAAAAATGAAAAGTAAAAGAAGAAAGACCAAAACATAAAACTAATATCAAACTCTAGCATGTGTGTGTGTGGTGTGTTAACATCTCATTCTAAAACACAGTTTCTGACTTTGGTATAAATGGACATACTGGGCCCAAACCATCTTCGTTCCAGGGGCTGCCATGCACGTTGCGGGATGCTTGGAAGCTGGCCAGGCATGGTGGTGCACATGTGTAATCCCAGGACTTGGAGGCCGAGGCAGGAGGATTGCTGTAAATTGGAGGCCAGTCTGGGCTATGAAGTGAGTTCAAGACAGGCTGAGCTGCATAGTGAGAACCTGTCTCAAAAAGACAAAGATGGCAAAGAAGAAGAAGAGGAGGAGGAGGAGAAGGAGGAGGAGAAGGAAGAGGAGGAGGAGGAGGAGGAGGAGGAGGAAGAGGAAGAGGAAGAAGCATTCCTAGCCTCTGCCCAGTAGGTCCCAGCAGCGCTGCTTCCTGGTTCTTTTTTTTTTTTTTTTTTAATGTATTTGGTACAGGCTCTCACTCTGCAGCTTGAACTCCTAGTGATCCTCTTGTTTTCAGTCTCCTCAGCGCTGGGATTATAGGTGTGTGCCCCCACTCACAGACTCTGTGGCCCTCTCAGCGTGCCCTGGGGTGGGACCGGCGTGGCCTGTGGTGCTGGGGAAGCAACCTCGGTCCCTGCGCTTGCCTAAGCAGGCACTTAGCCCACTGAGCGACCTCGCCAGCCCTCCACCCTGTCTTTATGACAAAGCATCGCTTTAGACTTTGATGAATTTCTTCTGGGGTGGAGGGCAGATCACCTCTAGTTGGGGACCATGGATGAGGGACAGCTGGCAAGAGCCTCTGCACCTTCTGAAGGACCCCGAAGGCTCAGGATCTGTAGTGTTGTTCTCATGAATTGGTCATTTCCTCCCCAGTCATTTGTCATTCCCATGTGGGCCAGGGAAGGGTGAGTCCGACTGTCGTGGCTGCTAGTGTGGTAGTAATTACCGCAGGGAAAGAAGAACTTTAGAGTATTTTTCCACTGTATCACAGCAATGTATGCACTTCCTTCCCTCAAAAAAAAGAAAAAGAAAGGAATATTTCCCAAAATGCAGAGAGAAAAGGAATAGAAGCGTACAACGATCTACAGCGCAATAAGGGTCAGGCCGCAGATGGATTGGTGGTGCGCCTGAAAGCTCACAAAAATATTTATCTTTGCAAGTGATTACCTCCTTTTTAAATTAGCATATGTTTTTCTTTTTCTTTTCCTGTTTTTTTCTTTTTTGTATATTAGAGAAGGGTCTACAGGGTGTTCAGGGTCTCACTACTAGATCGGGTTTGTAGTGATCTGCCTGTTTATAGCCTCCCAAAGGCTGGGATTACAGGCATGCACCACCATGTCCAGTCTCAATTGCCATCTCAATGCACCCCAGGGGCGAGGTCAACACAGCCAGCCTGGGTATCAAACCCCTGGCCCCATGCCTGCTTGCAGGTGCTTTAATCCGCTGAGCTATTTGGCCAGCACTAAAATTTCATCCTTTTTGTTTGTTTGTTTGCAGTACTAGAGATCAAACTCAGGATGGTGTGCTTGCCAGGCAAGCACTTATTCCACTAAACTATCTCCCCCAGCCCTAGTATATGTTTATGATACATAATCATTACATTAACCCTAGAGAAAAAAAATGTACAAGAAACCTTCCCTGCCTTCACATCCCTATGGAAATGTGGTTTTCACTTTGTCTGATTGATTGGTTGGTTGACTGATTGATTTTTCCAGTACTGGGGACCAAATGCAGGGAGCTTTTCCCCAGGGTCTCACTAAACTGCCGATACCGCCAGTTGATGTGGCAGGGTGTGGCGATGGCGCACACCTGCGGTCCCAGCGCCTAGGAGGCTGAGGCAGGGGGACCGCCACAAGCTCCAGGCTGGCCTGGGCTACCATGAGAGTTCAAGCCAGCCTGAACTGCAGAGCAAAACCCTATCTGAAAAAGACAAATAAATGCATAAAATTGCCCAGCTGAGGTCGGGTTTGGGATCCTCCTCTCTCAGACTTCCCGAGTGCTAGGATTACAGGTGTATATACCATCACACCAGCAGGGTTGGTTTTAATTTTTCTGAATACTTATTTTTAGGTATATTTTTATCACTTACTCCTATTTTGATTTAATGGTGGCTGCACACTGTGGACTCCATTCTAGGATACAGTGTGCCCTAGCTACAGTTCTCAAGTTCTTATGTTGCAGTTTGGGTCTCAAATGCTCCTCAAGGCCAGTGTGTTAAAGGTTGGGTCCTCAGCTGTTAGTTGGTAGTGGAGCCTTTCAGAAGAGGGGCCTAGTTAAAGGTCTTAGGTCACAGGGAGTGGCCTTTGAAGGAGATGATGGGAGTCCAGTCCTTCCCCTTTTTTTTTTTTTTTTTTTGTCTTTTTGAGACAGGGTCTCACTATGCAGTTCAAGCTGGCCTTGAGCTCAGTTTTGTAACCCAGGCTGGTCTCGAACTCACACTGATCTTCCTGCCTCAGCCTCCCAAGTGCTGGGATTACAGGCATGCATCACCGTGCCTGGCTCTTCCCTCCTTTTCTTTTACTTCCTGGCCTCCATGATGTAAGCAGGTCAAACCCATGAGGGACTGAAGCCTCCAAACATATGAGTCTTAATAAACCTTTGCACTTTGTAAGATGATTGTCTTAGGTATTTTGTTACAGTTAGTGAAGCCTGACTCCTACACTTGTAGACAGGAGTAGTCATTTAATTAGCCTATGACCAGTTCTGTCTCAGTTACTCTTCTCTTGTTGCTGGGACACATGCCCAACACCCAAAATTAAGGAAGGGAAGATTTATTCAGCTCACAATTACTAGCTCACAGTTTCAGTCCATACTCGGCCGGCTCTAAGGCAGAGTGGCAAGGACAGAGAGCATCATTAGTTCATGGCGGTGGCAAAGAGCAAGAGGAGCCAAGGGAGGAGCAGCAGCAACCATGGCAACAGAGAGCAAGTCAGTCTCTCTGTCTCTCTTATGTTACATTCATGCCATCCGCCCCAGACTGAGAGTAGCACTCATACCCATAATCCCAGCAGTACTCAGACCCTTAATCCCAGCCTTGGATCACCCATAATCCCAGTGGCTCATGAGTTAATCTCAAACTCTAGAAGTCCCCACCTCATACTCACATGAGGCTTTGGGGGGACAACTAGACACAAACCATATCAAATGCATAGAAGCTTGGGTGTACAGGGCATGTCTCAGTTACTTTTCTTGTTGCCAAGACAAAATACCACCGCCCACAGTTAACGGAAAAAAGGGCGATGGGACCCTGGCATAAGACTGCCGCTCAGCCTGTTTAGGAGTATGACAATAGAGTAGAACGCAGACAAGAGCAATGTGTCTGTCTGTCTAGCTATGTATTTATGTATGTATGTATGTATCTATATATGTATGTATCTGTGTATGTATGTATGTATATATGTATGTATGTATGTATGTATCTATCTATCTATCTATCTATCTATCTATCTATCTATCTATCTATTATCTATCTCTCCATCCATCCATCTATCATCCATCTATCATCTATCTATCTATCTGCAGTTACACGGGGAACTGGGTGGTCAGAGCCTTAAGAGGTCTAATCCCAGTGTCTCTGGCCTTTTTAGGTGCATGGTGGGATTGGGGAGGGGTGTGTGCTGGTGGCTGCAGGAAGGGACAGGAGTGGCCTGCTGACGCAGTCGGGGTTCAGGGACTCAGACGCAGTGCAGTTATGGAAAAGTGCGCAGGAGCAGATCAGGGTTACCTGGTAACCTGACTGTCCGCTAGCTGCAGCCACTGAGCTGGGAGGAACTTGGCTGGGTCAAAGTCCTCAGCCGCCTCCTCATCTCGCATGGAGACACGGGGGCTCCGCAGACTGTCTGCTGGTTTTGGTCTTGGTCTTTGAGCTGGGGATTAGCCTGGTTGTGACCCCCCTGAGAGTCTCAGTACAAGTCACTCAGGTCTGGGATAGACTTTCAGGTAAATTTATTTTTTGTCAGTTCGTCACTATCAGTCGTGCCTACTCTGACCTGCGCCAGGCTGGTCCCCAGCAGGTGTACCATAACTCATAGGTCCTAGAGGCCCAGGTCATGCTCAGCTGGCTCCAAGGCAAGGTGGCCTGGCAGAGGGGCACCGCGGAGGGCAGACATGGCAGGCGGAGGGCAGCAAGCGGCAAGCAATCAGGGCGAGCCACAAGTGACGACCACAGCAGCGGCCCTCCTTCTGTCTCGTGGTTTCTGCAGGCTTCCTGCTGCTCTGGTGGGGCGCGCTCACCCTGAATCCTAGCGTCCCACCGTGAATTAATCCCAGCACCACACACCCTACCTCCAGCCACCTCTGAAAAGCCACGTCTATGACCGCATGAGGCCTTGGTGGTGGTGGGGGGACAGTCAGAGACAAGCGACAACAGGAGGCAGTCGAGACATCTCCTGAAGAAATACTCCTTATTCTTCCTTTCCCTAGATAATAAAGCACTATAGGCTGGCCCTCCCTAACCCCAAAATCTGAAACCCAAAGTGCTTCAAAGTCTGAAACTTTTTGAGCAATGAGGATGCTGCAGGTGGAAAATTCTACACTGTGACACTTTCTTTT
>PVKN010021274.1:0-15599 GCA_004027915.1 Capromys pilorides
CTTGATGACAGGGTTCACCCTTAGGTATTTACTCTTAAAGGTTATTACCCAACTGAAACTAACGAGTGATTGTTGGGAGGGCAGAGATTTAATTAACATTAAATTAAGTGGAAGCTCAATTAGAAAGTAGAAGACATTAAAATTTACAACCAAGAGAACATCAAAGAATTGAGAATGACTGACTGAGAAGACATCGCAGCAGCAGAGAAAGGGCTACTGGTGGAAAGACAGATCCCACTGAACGAAAGTCCTTCTATTTTTGGTAGCTGGATTCAACTTAGTGAAACGATGTAATTTGAGGAAGATTTGTCTATAATTGTATCTTGTCTGCAACTTTCTGCTTTAATAAGGAGCAAATGGGAAAAATGCAGTACATCATAAGGTTTGAACAAGATGAGGTTTACAAACAGAATGTCAGCCATGAGAATTTTTATGAATAGTCCACAATGATTATAAGTCTTTAGAGTAAATTTATAATTAAGCACTTATCCTAATATTCTTGACGCTTATAAACTGCTCCCTAATGAACGGCTGTGCAGGCTGGAGGGCTTCTCAGAAACAGCAAAGGAGACGACTGATTTTATTAAAGATCTGCAGGGTCTCAGGGATTGGTCAACACTGCCATAGTCCTGTTTCTGCCTGAATTCTTCACTGGATAGGAAGATTAGGATAGGCTGTCATGGGGTCCGGGTTTATGTTCAGGCCAGACCAGTGTAAGGAACCAGGGGCGACCACCAAGCAACATTAAATTTATTACCGGGCTATTTCATACATCTTTTGAGGCACATATCTTGCTCTAAATAATGTCACTACCTTTGTACAAAAGAAACCTGCAGCGTGGCATCATGAACAGGTCGCATGGGGATGGAGCAGGGGCTGTACAGCCTCACGATGGACTCAAGGCTTTCGGATGTGCTATACGCACTTGAAAACTCGACTCTGCCTCCTGACTTAGTGACCTCAGAGGAATTACTCCTCTGTCCTTCAGTTCCCCTTATATAAAATGAGGGTCATCTCTATTTCAGAGTGAAGCACCACCAGGGCAAGGCTGGGGATGTAGTTCAGTGGTGCAGTGTCGGCTTAGCAAATGTGAGGTCCCGAGTTTGATTCCTACTACTCTCCCCACTCCTTACATACTAAGAAGTAGTATAAGGGCAAGCACAAGTCAAATGCTTAGAAACACACACGGCGCATTCTGCCCCCTACCTGAACATCGGTACAATCCTCGTCACAAACAGTGGTGCAAGGAAGATCAGTTATCAAATAACCCTGCAGGTAAACCTGACGCTTTGCTCTAAGAAAAATTATACCATTCCTAGGATTGGTACAGTTTAAAGATATCAGCTTTGGAGGCCAAATATCCTGAGTCCCTTCCCTGATGAACACACTAATGGGAAAATGATATTTCTCTGTAACATGATAAAGAGTAAACTCTCATTGTCTCTATGTATTTCTTGTCTCCAGTGCATTTTAAAGAGTATTTCAGATTTGTCTTTTTAAATGTGTTTGTTCACATAATCATATTGCTTCATAAAATTTGTAACATTTTTTTAAACCCTAACACATGAGAGTATAGGAATGTTACTATGTACCCTTAATAAATGCCAATGTAATATGAGCTTTTAAAATAAGGTAAGATAATGCATTTCTATTTCTTGACTTGAGTAATCATCCAGACCTGGCTGATGCTTGGTAGAAAGTGGAGTACATCCATTAAATTATATTCAAAGCTTCAACTTCTGGTTTGTAAAGTGTTTCTCACAGTTTGTTGCATCTAGATTATTAACTATAAGTATTTTTGCTTGATTATGAAATGCAGGGAAGTAACAATGTTAAGCTATGCAAAACAAAACAAAATATACTTAAATTTCAATAATACATTGAATACAAAAATTAAAATTGGTAAAATAGGACACCTATCACAACTTGAAGAAAATTCTGTCACTAATTCAGTTAAAAATCCCATTTAACAGGTTTCAAACCACAGTAATTCAACATCTAACCACTGGACAAAGAGGAAGCCACACAAAACAATGGCATGAATAGAACTTTTCCCAGCATCTGCGGGCACCTTTTCTCATCACATTACCGTGACTTTCTCTGGGGAAAGATGAGGAATACTTCCTCCAACACCTTCTTCAAGAAACTGGCTCTTTTCCCAGCCCTTTTTAATTCTCTTTAGCTTCCTGCTTATACATGGGAGGAGTAAAATGATCTTACCCAGAATTACAACTGAGGGTAACACAAGGGCTAGAACAAAGTTTGGTGGTGTATAAAATCGGTAGTACTCTTCTTCAAAAGCTCGCTTCCATCCATAAATGAGGACATGGAAAGTACTGATGAGCAAAGCCACATATCCAAGGGTAGACTGGGGCAGGGAAAGAAGAGTCAACAAGAGACAAGTTACTCCAATTCACCAAATAACCTATTCAAATAGACTGCTGTTCATATTTTGATATAACAATTTTTTCTTAAATTATTTAGCATTGTCTTCTATTGCATTAAATAATTTTTAGCCACTTCATATATATCATATATATATATATATATTTTTTTTTTTACTGTTCACATGCACACCTTATTTTACACAAAGCCATACTGCCATTTCAGTCTATTATATCATGAATATTTTCATGTCATTAAAAACGTAAACTTGTTGATACTGTATAATATTTTATTAAGTGGATGTGCATAATTTATTCATTCCTTTTTGTTGATCATTTATTGTCTCACTCTTCGACTATAGTGTCACTGTAGGCTTTTTTCTGTATTTTGCTTCATTTCCTTAGGATTGATTTCTATTAAGGGATTATTATTCTTTTTTTTTTTTATTTCTTTTTTCTCTTTTTTTGTGACAGAGTCTCACTATGTAGTGCAAGCTGACCTTGAACTTACTAATGTAGCCCAGGCTGGCCTTGAACTCATGGTGATCCTCGTGCCTCAGCCTCCCAAGTACTGAGATTACAGGCATGTGTTACTATGCTTGGCCATCTTGTCTTCTCTTAAGCATACTGATACATAGTTTTAATCTTCTTTATAAAAGTCATACACATGCCCACTTATTATGTATAAAAATTATGTATAAAAATTATGTACACACGTAAGAGCTATATATTGTGAAATGTGCACATTAAACATTAAATGCTGAAGAATATTCTTCTGAGTATACATATATGGTACATACATATATGCTCACATTAGTAGGAAAATGTAAAAAACTCAGTAATATTGCTATTCAATATAAGTAGCAATTCAAATATGATTATATTGACCTTATTAAACAAGATTAAGAAGTACTTCATTTAAGCACTTTTTTTTTTTTTTTTGGTGGTACTGGGGATTGACTTCAGGACCCTGCACTTGACAGACAGGCGCTTATTCTACTGAGCTATCTCTCCGGTCTCTTCACTTAAGCATTTTATAAGTTAAATTCTGAAAGGTGCACATTCTTCATTTCCATAAATTATTACATTTAGGACTGCTTACTATGAGAAATGGGCTATCTTACATAAAAATATTACATCATTATTATGTAACACCTAACTTCATCAGGAATATATAAATTCTCCAGCAGGCAAAATGTTTGCAATTACTCATCTAAATTTACAATGATAATATGCATCTGTCTAGCACCTTTTATCAGAAGGCCTTCTATTCTTTTTAAGGTGTGATTACAGTAGCAGTTAGAAAAATATTCACATTCTCTTTCCTCAAAAAGAGAAAAAATGAACTTAGGAAAAGGTTACGTTCTTACTTTGAATGAAATTTTTTATATGACTTCCACAAAAGAAAAAGCTCAAAAAACAGGTAAAGAAACAAATCAAAGCTTACTGTACCACTGAATTACATAGTCCACACATTGTGTTGTAAATTTATTTATTGTGTTATAAATTTGGATACTCAATCAACATCAATTTTGTGGCCATATAGGTAGAATCTAATGTTGAGTTACATATTTTTAAAATATACAAACATAAATAAATACTCGTGGAAGAAACGAATGTTTAACTTTTTAAAGAAAACATGGTGTTCTGAAATCCCTTTGTGGAGACACTTCTGACTGATATACGAATACACAGACTAACAAGATTCACAGGACTGGCTGCTTGTCAAAATCCATTCACCACTGCTTGTTATTATGTACATGTATACATAATAACACATACACACATTTCTTTAAAAGTTTCAACTAAGCTTTTCCCCCCTTGAATTCAAATTGTTGAGCATTTTTTCCTGGAAACATCAGATGACTCAACATATAATATTTCATACTTCTGCTAAGACCAAATTGATTTTCAGCATTAAATTTGATAGAAGCTCACTCCTCTCCCATTTTTTTTTTCTTTAAAAAAATCCTTCACCCTTAACATACTAGACAGTAGTACGGAAGTCTTCAGTGGAATGTCAACACCTTCACTTACTCATTGTAGTCCTAAACTAGTCTCCAGCTATGTGTCCCCTGAGCTAGATGTGTAAGTATGGCCCCAAAGGCACCTTTATATAAGTACTGTAGCAGATTTAAAATTCAAGTTCACCTAGCAAATGTATATTTTCTAATCCTTTAACAATCAAAACTCCAGTACCTGAATAAAGCCGAATTCCCTCCAGTTTAAAGCGTTGCTCACTGAAGGAATGGAAGTGATGGCCAGGAGGGAAAGCAAGCCAAGGCTCATTACGCCAAAGGAGATGTACATTTCAATCCTCCACACCTCCTCCTCGTTCCAAGAGTTTTCAATATTTGCACGAACCTAACAAGAAGACAAATGTAAATTTCCTTCATTTGGCAGGACATTAACTGAGTCAGTACAGAATTGACTCTGGCATAAGAACCAGGTCAGATTGTTTAAACTTGATTATTTTGAGCCCACTGTAGGTTCATTTTTAAGATAGATTCTAATTTCTAACGTTACCTTTCTTACATGTATAAGCTGTATGCTGATTTATCTCTTCTTCTTACCTGTCTTCTCTAGGAAGTTGAATTTTCTGAAGATAAACTACTATGGAACCAATGCATTTATTCACTGGAGTTGCTCCATTAATAAACTTTCAAACTTCAGTTATGTCATTCAGATGTAGTATTTGCCCAAATGTCTTCCCATTACATTATTGATGCACATAGAGTCAAGTCAGGCTCACCTATGAGTTTGTGGTGATTTCTGTAGAGCTAGGCCTTTGAAATGTCTACATACAATATAATTAAAAGTGTAAATCAAGGATTGGTCTTCTTCAACTGAAGTTGATTTACGTAATTATAGAACATCATCTTAACATCATCTTAAATTTTCCCATTTTCACTTAACACAACATAACTGAAATTTCTTTGAAAGCCACTTCCTAACCATTAGTTCCCCGAAGCAATCACACCAATATCCTGGAAGAGCTCAGAGAGCCGATCTGTTAAACAAGTCTGTCCACTGTCTTCTGGTTTCATGTCCATACAACAAATCAGAGTAACAGCATATGCTGTCACAGGCAGGGACCACAGCCTGGACCTACTTTCCCTCCCAGCTTATTTGTCCACCTTGTTAACATGAAAGTATTTCCAGTGTCCACTCCAGGGAGCACAGCTGCACACATTGGCTACACAGCCATGAACAACAGGAGCAAAGCCCACTCCTCCCACGAACTGAGATTCCAATGGAAGGCAGACAACAGCACACATGGTAAATAAGGTGAATGCCAAGCGCAGCGAAGTGCTGAGTGCTACTGGAAACAGAATAGAGTGGGGTGAGACGGCCTGGGCGCTCTCGGGCTGGTTGCAAGTAGGTCCAGAGATGAGCGCCCAGTGGAGGCCTTGCCAAGAAAGTGAGATCCGAGCAGGTGATCAGAAGAATGTGGGGTAGCCAGGTCAGCAGACATCAAAGCCTTAGTGTTAAGTGTTTTCAGAGTGAATGGCTCGACAGAATCAATCTATTGATTTTTTAAAAAATTGTTTCAATGGGGCCGGCAAGATGGTTCAGTGGTCTAAAGCGCCTGCTTAGGAGGGCTCAGGCAACTGTGGGGACTGCGGCTCGATCCCCGGCACCACATGCTGCACCAGCGCCACCACCAGGGCAGGCTGAGCCAGCCACAAAATGAATAAATAAAAAAAGAAACAAACAAACACAACAAGCAAACAAATAAATAAAAAAATTAAAAAAAAAATTGTTTCAAGTTTTGTTGAAAAAAGCTTTATTACTACATTGTTGGACTATGATGAACTGGCTTCTTAGAAAATTCAACTACTATTACATACTGGTCTTGATGCAATGTCTCTGGGTCCCAGTGAGAAGTGTTACACCAAACAGCTCCCAGGCAGCCCTTATTTTATTTACACTTTCTGGAGGGGATGAGATACAGGCAGGATGCCTCATTAGCAAGCCTCTTCTCTGCAGCTCTTGCTGAGATCTTCCTGGGGAGCTAAGCGGTAGGAAGCTTCACCAGAGAAACAAGTATTTTCCCACACTTTGGTAATAAAGGCCTTATAGCAGTATTTCCTCTTTCACTGTATCAGCAATTGCAACACCAAAACAGAAGCTGCACAGAAGCTCTTAGCCCACACACATGTACTCCACTTTTTTCTCTGGACCTTGATTCTCTTTTTGTTTCATATATTCACTAATTCGAATTTTATCACATTTACTCAGAGTTGCCTTCTCATTTTATGGACCATGGCCAGTTACAATACATTAACATAATTAATCTAACATTAACAGTGCTACTGTTCAATGGTGAAAATGGTTATTGTAGTCAAGGTAAGAGCAAAAAAGTGGGAAAAAAATCCCAAAAAACCCTTTCTTAACTTCTCTGTTGTCTGTAAAGAAGGGAATGATAGCTGCTTCTACTCTTAATGATTCTGAGTTAGCCACATAGTACTCAGCAAAGACTTTGTTTTTTAAAAAGCAAGTGTTTCCCCTCCTTAAACCTGCCAAAAAGAAAATCTCCATTACGAGTGTTACGGCTTCTATTGATATGTCCCCACAAAGCCCCACGCGCTCACAGGCGGGCCTACGTCAGAGGTGGCTGAATTTAGTGTGTGATTGATTTGCGGTGCAATGCTAAGATTAAAGGTGCTAGGACTAAGGGTGGGTGATGTTTACTAAATCAGTGCACTGACTGGACTGGTACGACCCAAATCCTGGTAGCCTGGAAGGGACAGAAATCCTTGTCTCCCCTTTTGCTCTTGTTGCTCTGCTCTCCTCTGCCTGCCATCAACTGCTGCCCTTCTGCCATGCGGCACCCTGCCTTGGAGCCAGTGGAGTATGGACTGAAACTTCTGGGAACTGTACAGGCCAAATGAACTTCTTTTTATTAACTTTGGAGGTCCAAAAATGGTAGTTTTGCATTAGCAACAAGAAAAGTATCTTAGACAATGAGATGTATAAAATGTTACGCTACTTAAAACCTTATGCTTTATATTAATATTTTACCAGAGTTATTCAGATAAATAATAAAAACATTATGTACCTGCTGGTAAGCCATGTTGAGAAATAAGTATCTTTCCGACCTTCTCATAGGTAAGCAGAGGCTGTAGGCAACATGCACAACAGTGAAGAAAAAACTGAGGAGTCCCAGCTGTTTCCTACACTGCAACCAAGTCTCCAGCCAGGGCGGAAATCTCCTGTACTTGGTGCCATAATAAAGCTGATAAGCAGCTGCCAGGAGGCCTGCTAAGTACACCAGAGAGAGCAAAGTAATGGCCACTATGGGCAGGGTTTTGTTCACAATCTCAATGGGAATCTTGTAAAAGTCACTTTGCTGGCTTCTTGCATATGGATGTATCACATCTCTGACAAAGGAGTACAGAAAGAAGAACGTGGCCAAGCTTATGGCTACCACCATCGGCCCCCTCCAGAGAGTAAATAGTCGCAGGGGTAGATTTTCAATTTCCCTGGCTGATGATAATGTCCCCAAGTCAACAGGAACGAAATTCAACTGACGGGCAAGCTCAATAACCTGCTGTCGAGCTTGGATATTGTTGCTGCATATATAGACCTGGGAAAACAAAAAAAGATGCATCATTGTTGTGTTTATAAAAGTGGCAAATATTGTCCACTCTACTGAGTCTGTGGTGCATCAGCTGTAATGGTCGTGAGCAATGCTCACGGGTAATGTCAAGGAGAGCATTTATGAATTTACACACTTAGTATTAATAGATTTCAGATAATGTTCTAATAATAAAAATTGTTTTGGCCATTTGTGATGACATGAGAATAAAAAGCAAGAAAATCTAGCTGTAGCCTGGGATTTTTTTTTTTTCTTTTGTGGGACTGGGGTTCAAACTCACGACCTTGCACTTGCCTGGTAGGCACTTGTGCCACGGAGCTATCTCCCTGGCCCTGTAGCCTGGGATTTGATGACTTGAAAGTGAATGGTTATCAAGGACCTGATAGACAGCATACAGTGATACAATGCTTCCATTTGTCTTCTAAGAAATCCAATAAACTGGGTCACAGACATAATTATAGCAGTCAGGAGGCTAAGTGGATCACTACATGTTTGAGGCCAGCCTGTGCTACTTAGTAAGTTCAAGGCCAGCCTGACATACAGCGTGAGACCCTGTCTAAACAAAACAGAACAAAAATCATCATGTTTAATTTCAGCATGTGAGCACACTTCTAAAGACTTTTAAGGAACACTGTTTTATGTGTTGCTGTTCAGAAGCTCATTCAGAGTTCAGAAGAGGCACTGACAGATTTTTTCTCATCTGCTTCATTCTTAAACTGAACATGATAAGTACTATCATAGGTTTTTGTGCTATAAACCTAACAAACTTAAGAAATCCAGTTGCCTCTACTTGCCCCACAGATTAAAATTGTTTGCAATAAACTGTACTATGTTATACTCTATGAATATTTAATTTATGTGAAATAAAAAAGGTTTTTGTAAAGTATTCAGCTTGGGAATAGTGTTTCGTGTTATCTCTGTCAGAAACAGGTACTGTGTATAGGATACCAAGCAGTAGCTAGGAAGGAAGGAAGGGAAAAATAAGAGAGGGAAGGAGAATAGGAGGGAGGAATGTAAAGAAAGACAGAAAAATAATTATGCTTTGTTGTTTCTCCCTTCAAAGAGACTTCAAGCATGCATCACATTAAATTCATCTGCCAACCTCGCCTTTTCTGTAGTTGATTGTGGCAGAAAAGTTCATGTTATTCTCTCAGCTTTGCACATCACTTGGGGAACTGCCTCAGGTGCTCATACAGTATTGGAATTAAATGTCTGCTATTTGCTTAACTACCAAGTACCAGATAAATCAATAATAAAGCCTACCTGGCGGCTGGCATCTTTAGGTCCTAATTGAAGTGCCCAAGCTGAGATGACGTTGAACCCTTTGACGACCAAGGAATCCGGGAATAAGGAGGCCAAATATTCAGCATTGGATTCTGGGTATTGGTTTACCCTCATATTATTGCTCACATCAATCAGGATTTTCCCCACAAGCAGATGCCTCAGGTCCCACAGGGAGGTGTAATGTTCTCTATGCAGTGCAACAAATATGATGTTTGTTTTTGTTAAAGCATCTTCGTGATGGGTGACATCCACCACGTGAGGAAAAAATTCAGATGCAAACTTAGGATTTCTGCTTCCTATAACTACATGATAACCACATCTAATAAGTCGAATTGTCAGAGATTTGGCAAAATCCCCACTTCCAATGACACCCACAGTGACTTTTCTTGCATCTTTGATGCCATTTATGCCATTAGGCAAAAATGTTTCACTAAGGCTCTTTGGGCTTCCCATCATAGAGATCGATTCCATGATATGAGCTCTTCTCATGAACAAGAAAATCCTAGAGGAGAGAAAAAAGATGCCCACCAGTTATCTATGACTAAACATTCAAATGCTTCTAGATGTTTATAATAATGGACTGTGTTTCTTGAAGTAAAACATTTTGGGACACTATAGAGTTATATAACCTGAAACAGAACAAGACACAATTTTTAAGCAAAATGGATCTCTAAATAGAAAAATTAACTATCACAAAGGTGCTCTGCATGGGGTTTCTCCAGTCTTCATATGCATAAAAGTCACCTGGGAATCTTGTTAAAATGTCGATCTTGACTCTGTTGGTCTTAAGTGAGGCTCAAGGTTCTGCATTTCTTCCAAAGGTGGTGGGGCTGCTGCTGGTCTGCAGGTTCTTCCTTCTTTGTGTCACAGGCACTAAAGCATAAAAGAGAGTAAAGTTTCCCAGCAGATCAGATAGCAGCAAATCCAAAACACCAACAGAAGTACAGAAAATGACCTCGACACCAAGTGATAAGTCACAAAGCAAGTAGAAGATGAAAAATTGTAGGACAAACATCTAAACCAGAACTGTCAAGTGACTGGGGTTATGTGGGGTCTTTAACTGTGTTAAATACCTGAGTAGCTAGTGACTCTAAAATTAAATGAAAGTGAGACAAATCAGCCCATAAAAATGAATCCTGGCACTTAAATAATATTTTAAGAAAAGCAGGTGTCAAAGTACAGCAAAGAATTCATTAAATACCATAGACGTCCATCATTTACCTTATAACTTCACTGAGAAAGACATCTTCCCTACAGAAAATGGTCTGGTAATGCGTTTATGGTCTTAAATGACACAAAACTTATGAAATCTCCATATGCTGGCTGCAAACATATGATGCAGTTTTGGGCTGGTGAGATAGCTCAGCAGACTAAGTACCTGCTTAGGCAAGCACAGGGGCCAGGGTTTGATCCCTGGCACCATATGTCACACTGGCCCCTCCCCTGGGGGCACTGAGCCTGCCAACAAGACTGGCGTGGTGACATGTGCCTGTAATCCCATTGCTTGTGAGGTGGAAAACAGGAGGATCACTAGGAGTCAGAGGTGCATAATGAGACCCTGTACCAAGTACACACAAAAAAGAAAAAAAATTTAAAAATGATGTAATTTATTGTTCAATAATTATAAAATGTTTTGAGATGAATATCTCAAATACTCATATTTATAATAACTTGGTCAAAAATAAAACTAGATTGCCATGCATCAGTGTTGCTGTTGGTCTGAGTGAAAAAATACTATTCCAGCCAATTCCGTTGCACCATTTCACTAATGGTCACAGCAGAAGTAGGCCGCTTCAGAAGAACTAACGGATTTTATAGCACAGGAGCAATGTTTCAGGAAAACACAGTTTTTGCTCAGTGAAATATGAAACTATTGGAGTGAAGAAAACTCAGCTTCATATCTTAGAAATGGATCCCATCTAATGATTTCAAATACATCAATAAATTAAACTTTAGAAATACAGTATCAGATGCCCATTTCCCTATCTCTTCCTGCGGGGCTCATCTACTGCAAGGCCTCATTTTACTCTTTTGACCTCATCTTTTGCTAGTCCTCCCTCATCTCAAAGTGGGTAACTATTGGGAATAACCTTTTTTGTCGATGTCACCCACATCTGAGGATACATGAACTTGAAGACTGTGATGCTAACGTGTTTATTGCTCTTTGCCAATCCATTCTGGGAGAAAAGGTACTCAATGCTGTTCCCAAGTCAAGAAGGTGAGGCCAACAAGGTACAAGCAGTGATTGATCTGTTGGCCTTTGATTACCTGCAGGTCAGCCTGGCTCACATAACAGGAGAAAATATAGTGAAAGGAGGTAAAGAATCTCCTAAAATATTTGATGGGTTGCTAGGATATCTGACAGAACACATCAGTGAAGCATTTCACTAGAAAAATAAAAATGCACAGTATTTTAAGGAATGCCATGGAGCAGAACCTTTGGAAGCAGTAGAAAGTACTGAGGAGTCCAAGTCACCATGGAAAAAGTTTTCTTTTGAGAGGTGCTCCTTCTCATCTGAGGCTTTGGGCTCATCTTGGGATGAAGATAAAACAGGATCCACTGGTGAAATCATCGGACTTGGAGACAGAGCGCATACCTTTTCTCTATGAATTAACAGTGCCCAGATCCATGTTGATGCACAGTATAAAAGAACATTAGCCTCAACAGGTTCTATGCTGTATGAGGCCACGTTGAAGTCGCCTTTCTCTATTTTCTTGTCCAAGAATGCAGCATCTTTTATTGAAGATACGAAAATCCCATCTACAAGTGTGGTTCCAAGTGCTGGAAGGCTAGGGGAGCCCCTCCGAGCAGTTATTCCTTTACATCCCCCCTACCACCCTGCAGAGCCTCGAGCGCCCTACCCCACGGGAAGAGAATTCCTATATTCCAGTTGCTTCTCCCCTGCCATGAGCTCAGCTTGAGAGCACACTGTGTCCTATGGAACCAGATGATGCCTTAACTTCCATGGTGCCCAAAGCAAGGGACCAAGAGATATGTCCAGTTCAAGTCCTCTGCCCTAGGACGAAGAAGCTTCCAAAAGGAAAAAGAAATGAAAATTGAGCAGCAACTGCGTCGTGGGACTCACCTTTCTCCCAGAGGCTGAGAGAAAGGCTAACAGAACACGAGCTACAAGTAGTGTCAGAGAAACTGTCTCAATGGTCGTTGGAACTAGACTGGATGTTAAAAAGTACCCTGGGTCATCAAATTAAAGAAAAGGTAGACCATAAAGAAGATACTGGAAAGGAAGAGGACAGCAGTGGACACTGTCCCAGCACAGTGACAGTGTTGTGGCATGTGGGCCCAAGAAGCTACGACGAGGACTTTCTATGCATGGAAAGCCACACTGCAGATCCCATTCACTGTTTCCATCTCTAGTTCAAAATACAAACAGCTCTAGGGAGAGGGGATAAGACAGCAGAAGCACAAAGGGAGAGACACCTGCCAATGCCAGGCAAAGGCATTAACTGAAGCATCTGAAAGGGAACTAAGAAGAAATGAAGTTCAAGAGAATACTGGACTTCATGGGCTAAATGAGGAGGAAAGAGTGGGGAAAAAACACAGAAGCTGTTCATAAAGGAACTCCAGAACATGCTCAGCCCTGGAAGATTTCCTCCAGGAAAACCACAGCTCCTAGTCCAAGTGGTGGCCTTCCAAAGCCAAGTAAAAGCGGCTCTGATGAAAGTGCACGAACACAGTCTCCTCCACCTGATGCTGGAGCAGTTTCCATTTCTATGTCTCTGGCCCAACATTAAGCAAAATGTGGAAACGGCAAATTGCACACATTGAACAGCTGAGAAAAGATGCATGTAGAGACAGCTGATGCAAGCGGAAATTCCAGGATGAAACAGAAGAAGCTCTGAGATGGCATGGCCTCCTTACTGCCCTTGTCAAGAAAGAGTATGAACATGACATGAGACTGCAAAACTTCAGGGACCACATTCGTACACACAGGTTGATAAAAGATAAAAGAAATTAAAGATAAAAGATAAAAGAAAATCGCCAGCAAATTGTTCATGCCCCAAAATATTATGATGACTACAGAGTTCAGCTGCATGCCAAGAGGATGAGGATGAGGACCTGGGCAGAAATGATAATTAAGAAACTGTTTAAGAAGGTTTACAAAATCAGAAGCAAAGATTACCAGATCTAAGAAACTATGCCAGAGAAAAGTGAGAGGAAGAAAAAAGGCAGCACCAGAATGAACTGGATTCGATGGAGAACTACTACAAGTTTTCATTGCTGGCGAAAACCATATCACAGGAATGCCAAGAACTCAAAGCCAGAGAGAGAGAGCCCAGGCCCAGACATTATACAGGGTGAAGAGAGAACTGAGATCTAAGGTGGAGAAGGAAATCCAGCAGCTGCAGGACTTGATGACGCAGAATGACGACACCACCTCCTTCTGGGAGCTGGACGTTGAATGCTTCTGAGCTTGGCTGCCGCTGGCTTCCTTTCAGTACAGTCACAGTCCCTTCCTGTGAGGCCTGACTTGACAGGTGACATCTCTCACAGAGCTGGGGCTGAATCAGTAAACAGTCTAAGCCAGAAGAATAGTCTTTAATGCTTTATCTGTGTATTCATTCCAATCCCTGTCAGTTTTAAACTAAAAACATAAAGCTTACTGTTTTTTTTAAAAAGAAATACAATACCAATAGTAGATTACTTAATGCATCGCACAATACTGTTTTAACTCCGTCTCATGCTTTACTGAATCCAACACAACCACCAGATAAGACAAGCATTATTACGGAGCCTATTTTGTGATGTAGTGAGATATATGGGGGGGTAATTGATTTTCTAGGGTCTGAAGTGAAAAGGGGGAGATCCAGGATTACAATCCAGGCAGTCCAGCTGAAGCAGGAGTCCCTGGGAGGACATAAGGAACTTAAGAAGGAATTTTAAAGCAGTACTCCACTGAGCATAAACACCATGTTTTCCGTATATCCATTCTCTATGGACAGACATATAGCCTGCTTCCAAGATTCAGCTATTGGGAATTATGCTGCTATGAACATGGGTATGCATGGGTCACTGTAATTTGATGTTTTTAACTCTTCTGGGATGGTACTTAAAAGGAAACAGCTGGATCAAATGAAATTCCTAGCGAATCCAGGGCCTTGTACTTGCCAGGCAGGCACTGGGCTGTTGAACTATACTCCCAGCTCTAGCTCTAGCTTTTTGAGGAATCTCCACACTGATTCTGATAATGGTTGTACTACTTTACATTCTCACCAACAGTGTGGAAAGGCTCCTTTATTCTTACAGGCTTTCCTCTCCAGCATTCATTGATACTTGATTTCTTGATCTGGGCCATTTAAGTGGAGTAAGATGAGATCTCAGTATTGTTTCAGTTTGCATTTCTTGAATGGCCTGAGAAGGTAAACATTCTTTTCATGTTTTCATTGGTCATTTAGAGTTCTTTTGAGAAGTGTTTATTTATATTCTCACTTTCTGACTGGATCTTACTTGGAAGAAAACGAAGGCATCTTGAGATCATAATATTAAGCAAAATAAATCAGGCAATGAAGCTTAAATACCCCATGGTTTTTCTTATGTAAGAAATCCAAAATATAAATAAAGAGCAAAAATAAGAGATAAAAGGGAGATGATCTTCTACAAATGGGAATGGGACCGAGAGATACAGGAAGAGGGAGAAGATGAGGAGAGGAAGGGGCTAAAAAAAGGAATGGCTACGAGAGACCAAGCGGGAGAGTTACAGCTCTGCTGCACTGCGGCTTAGCTTTGTGCAGTGATCTCAATGAGTAACATGGAAGCTGATAAATGGGAAAACTCACTATTTCAAACCTCATTATTTCCTTTCACATCTTTCAAGACAGAAGGGGTGGGAAAATACTCATACCTGCTTTCCTTGGCGTAGTCCTATCTACCCAGAAGGCCATGAGCTGCAGGGCACCAGAGTTTTGGAAATACTATTAAATATCTAGGCAATAAGGAGCAGTTAAAAGATCCAGAATTTATGAAATCAATGTTTATTTTACTTAAAAATTAAGAGTGAATTTACCCACTCTCAATCATATACCTTATCTAAGGATTGAAAAACGGTTACTAGATTCACAAATTGAGTATCCTATGTCTCAGTTATGAGGTCTTTTAAGTATATACTCCAGAACATCTTGAAGTATAATAGCGACATCTTTACATTTAAGCAACGATGATGATTAAGACATTTTGCAAGTAAAAACTAAAATAAGTATTAGTTACTTGCTTATTTTACAAAGCAGGGTTAAACTCCTTCTGTAAGTCACAGTGCCCTTTCACAATGTGACTGTGGCCAGGATAAAAAGTGATCTAATAAGTGAGACAGTTT
>PVKN010021275.1:0-15595 GCA_004027915.1 Capromys pilorides
GTTTATGTCTACATGACCAGGGCAGTGTCACATCACCACTTCTTACGATTTTATTCATTGTTTGTATGCAAATATGCCTATCGAGTGTCTCCTACACATCTGAGTTAAAGAACACAATAATTGAAAAACCAAAAGCCCGAGAGATCCTTTCATTAGGCAATGAAGTGTCATCCAATCAGATTATGTCAGTATCTGTTTGGATACAGACAATCAGAGTAAAGCAAAAGGCACACATAAGACACCAACCCCAGGATGATACACATGATGAAGACATGTTCAAATATGCTAATCCTTCTGAAATTTAAAATACAGTAGCACCAGTACAGTAGAAGGACAATAACTGGCTCAACAGAACATTGTGAAAAAGTGAAACATAGAAATCGTAAGTAGAGGACAGGTGGGAGAGCCCACTGAAGGCCTGGCAAATGGACTCTGGAAATGGGCCCTACAGAGGCTGCCATGAGCTCGAGGCTGCTGCTTTCTACCCTCAGGACCCAAGAATGGGGGCAGAGGCTTCTGACAGGACTGCCTGTGAGAAAATCCATGGCAGAGGGGGCAAAACTTGGCAGACCACAAGTTCAGCAGTGGAAACAAACTTGTGACACCCATAGGACACAGCTAACTCTAGTGCATTGTGTAAGAGCATTTTAAGAAACATCAGGAAGGGCCAGGGAGATAGCTCGGTAGAATAAGTGCCTGCCTGGCAAGCACAGGGTCTTGAGTTCAATCCCCAATACCACAAAATGAATGAATGAATGAATAAATAAATAAATAAGAGACATCAAGGAAACTGCCCCTACGGGACTAACCAACAAGGGCATAAGAGGGTGAGGAAGAAGAGGAAGAGCTCAGCGGTTTGCAGGAACTTCACTCTGGAGGAAAGACTAGAGACACTGCGACAGACACCCCTTATGTGGAAGTCTTCTTGCCTGAAGTACAGCATGTATTGGATGTATGTGGAGCCCAATACCGAGGGTTCTCTTTGCCATGGGAGATGGATTGAAGGATATACCACCACTTCTACTATAAGGAAACTTCATAAAGCTGACAGTTAGCAAACCAAAACACCAAATGAAGGTAAAAAGTGGATTTTCAAATTCTTGTCATATTTTAAACACTGAAATAGGAATGTGAGGAAGAATTGCAAAGCTACAAAACATCATTCATTAAAACAATGTGCTAGGGAAAAAAACGTCAGGGCCTTCTTTCTCAAACTGCACTTCTTGTCCTCAGTCTTGTCCTCACTGGCTGTGTGAAACAGGAGGCCTCGGCCCCTCACAGCTGAACCCACAAGCCATGTGCTTAGACCTTCAACATGGAGCGCCCAACAGAAGGACCTCACCAACAGCAGGGACCCAAGGGAACCAGCCCTGTAGCCACTAAGTCACAAAGAGTTCAGTTCAGACACAGGGAAAATCCCTGCTATGCCCTGTATGTCTGTGGACTACAAGCAATGGGGACAAGGAGAGTGAGACATGCAGCCCTGAAATAGGAGGCTCATGGTCACCTAGGCTGAACTGCAATAGTTCTGGAGCGTCAAACCACCTTCAGCTCACCGGAGCACCCGGGGAGATTTATTTCTTCCCACCATTGTGTAGCAGACATTCCCAGAAGGGTGCTGCGGGATGCACACACAGGCTTGGACAGTGCTCACCTGCATGTGCCTTCCTAGGAACAGGAGCTCTCAGGATCACACTAGACAGGTCTGTGTCCTGGACACCCTGATGTTCCAATCATTGTTATCTGCACATAGATTCCTGACAGGAAGACACAGACTTTGTTTCCTGAATCCCCCCCCAAAAAAACCAAACAAACAAACAGTAATTTGAGCCTAGAGCAACCTGTGGCCTTTCATCCCCACAACTGATTGAAAGCACTGTGAGTGCAATGTGAGAGGAACAGAAACTGTGGGTAGGCTCCAAAATGAAGTTTTCTAAGAATAACTTAAACGATACTGAATATTTTCTCTTTTGCTATTTCGATGATGCTATTTTACAAACTGAAATTTTGTGCCTCTCACCTCCCAGAGGAACAGTGAATTTACAATGTGAAAGAATAAGTAGAAACCCTGTGACTGTTGCTAGGTAACAGGCCCTCTGCAGACCACACAGTGCACAAATGGGAGCCCCTCCTGATGGCTGCTTGGTGTTCAGCCCTGTGGGGTTCCATAGGAAGAGTCCATGCTGGGGAGCACAGGATAGGTCTGAGAAGATGAGTCAAGGAGCCTGGCTCATTACCTTCATTTCTTGATCACGTAGACACATGTGTGCAGTGCTTCTAGGGTCCTCACATTTCTGGAGTTCATTTGGACAGGACACTGCAGGACACCTTCCTCGTACTGCCACAGCAACCAGTCCCAGATGATATCCTAAGAGAGTGTGAATGATCGTGCATTGTTAATACAGAGTTTGTACAAGCACATGTTCAAAATACAGTCAAGTCAAACAATTCCTGAGATAAAACAAGATATAAACCCCAGACATTGAGATTCTACTTTATAATTGTCCGTTTCTTCTAAAATACTTACAAGAAAACATGTGCAAGTAATTATGACAGAATATGTTTAAATAACCTGAATTTCAGAGTGGAATGCCACGTGGAATGACAGTCTAAAAAATGCTCAGCAGGACAAGAGACCTCCACTTCCAGGCATACACTGTGAGGAAACAACAAACACCAGGGCAACACAAGTTTCACATGAATAATGAGCAAAGCTTTTCTGCATATTATAGATTTTCTTGAGTAAGCCATACATAGGCTAATTTTATTTTTCTACTGGGAAATGAAGTCCAGACCTAGGCAAGCCTGGCACGTACTGATGGCACTAAGATAAATGCTCAGCTAAACTTCTAATGTATACAATATGTGAAACAATTTCCTGGAAAACCAAATGGGAAGGACAGGTGGCTACTTGAGACCCATAACTGTGAGCAAAGCACAGGCAATAATCCTATTAGAAGTTGTTTTGGAACAATGGTGAACCAAAAAAAAATATTTTTTAACATTTACCTGTGAAAATGATGTAGCCAACTTTTACTGCAATAAGGCCTCAAACACTTCTTTTGTAAAATGAATTTCTGCGCTTAGATTACTGACCAGCACAGAGGGCTAACAGCAGTCACTCTTGTGAAATGTCAAGATCTCACACATAAAAGAAACATGGGCATAACTGCTTCTTGCAGAGACATTTAGAATTGAGGCAAGTAACAAAACATTTTTTAAAACACTTCTGTGATAGGACTGGCCGCGTAACTCAGCAGAATAAAGTGCCTACTTAGGCAGAATGCAGCAGCCTGGTATGATCCCCAACGTGCCATGCAGTTGCCAACCCTGGGGGCCATTGAGACAGTGATAGAGACTTGGTGTGGTTGCACATGTCTGCAATGCGAGCACTTGGGTGGCTGAGAACCGGAGAATCACTATAGTCTCATCTACATAATGAGATGCTATAGACCCTGTAGAACCTTTAGAAAAAAAAAAATTAACAGTGTAAGAAAATATTAAATCAACAGTTGTTGCTAACCACATTATCCTCTTGGTACAGGA
This sequence comes from Capromys pilorides, assembly GCA_004027915.1. Lineage (NCBI taxonomy): Eukaryota > Metazoa > Chordata > Mammalia > Rodentia > Capromyidae > Capromys > Capromys pilorides. Next base: position 3,547 of record PVKN010021275.1, read on the forward strand.
AAGGGAAAGCTGTTTGAAACAGAACCTCATGGCCATTAACCAATATAGTCTCAGCACGGATCCGTCAGGATGATACTCTGCTACTGGTCATGCTACAAGTAACACATAGAAGTCTGCTAATGGCAAGTCTGACACAAGGCCAATTTGTAAGCAAAAGACAATAACATCTGCCCAGGCCTCTTGCAATGAAACACAAATGACGGATGCTCTCTAGAAGAGCAAGTACTATGTGGTCCTGGCCTATCTTACTCATCCAACTGGACCAACTTTTTCCTCATTTTTCAATGCCAAGTAACACAAACCCTACCCAACATCAAGGAGGGATCTAATACCAGGATTTAAGCAGACAAAACAACCTAAATGCCTCAGCATGCTGGCTGTTACACTATATCCCTGAGGCCAACAGAGCAGCAGACCTACCTGAGCAGAAAGCTAGTAGCCACAAGAGGCACCACTTTGTATCCCAGCCACTAGGATCACGAACTCTCAAGGTGGCCACAAGACCTCAACCACAGTGTTTTTTTGCTTTTTGTTTTGCTTTACCAGGGATCGAACTCAGGACCTCGCACTTGCCAGGCAGGCACTTGTGCCCCTGAGCTATCCCCCGGCACCCTCAAGCGCAATGTAAAACACAAATCAAGGGTCATAATCAAGTAAACTTAATCTCAGGAGGTCTTCTGATTGGACACCAAGCTCCCATATTCAGGCCTAAGATGACTGTGCCATCTTTGGCTGAGAGCTGCTCAGCCTTAAGCAGCACTGGTCTCTTCAATTGGAAGTTCAGTCCACAGAATGTGACCATGGAGAGGGCAGTGAGTGCTTCATTTGTACCAAGTAAATGATTAGAAAGACTCCTCATTTTGCAACATAAAGTAAAATTGTGTCACCAAACTGAAACTGACATCAAAATCCACCACTTCAGAATGAAAATAAAGTCACAGTTAGGAGGCTACTACCAGAAGAGCTGCCATGTTCCACTTCGTTCATAGTCAGGAACTATGGAAGCCAACCTACTCAACTGGCAGTGTAACTGTACTGGACACCCATAAGAACCTGACAGCATTTGGACCCACCATCCTCCATTGTGATTGGCTACTTCCAAATGATAGGCATCTAAACCATACACTCTGTGTCAGACTTTAAATAGGCAACTCACCCATATTTCAGGATCAACCAATTACATCAGTGCATTCTAGTACTAGAGAAGAAGTGTATTTTGGTGCCCCTCAGTAGCCACATGTACAACAGTGGTTTTTCCTTCCATCATGGCATTTGTTGTGAAAAAGATTTTTGATTTGGGAAATGTGGTTTATAGTTTACCAAGGAAAGTTCAATTCTGTCCTCTTCCTAGAAGACCTCTGGGTATACTCGTGCAGCACAGATCCTACAGAGGACACAAAGAGAAAAATTAGAGATGGGATTCAGGACAATTCTACAGTCCCTAGAATTTGATCATAACTTGCTAGGCATGGTATGGCACATTTCCTAGGCATGCATGACAAATGTGGGAAGGCAGGGTCAGGGGCTCATCTTTTCAGCATGACCAGAGGCTTTCAACAATTTTAGCTCATACCAGCCTCTGTACTCATGCTGAATTTTTACAGTCCATTGTACTTGAGATACAAAGCGCCTGATGTTTCTCCATGCAGAACTATGGACTCACAGAAATATTAAATGGATTCCGAGTTACCATCTATAAGTTTTGTACATCGCTTCTCGGCCTTTTGGCTAAGATCAAGTGTAGTATGTGTATACGTTTTGCAAGATACTAGACATTGACACATGCCAATTTATGTAGTGCTAAGTAAAGAGCTGCAATAATCCAACTCTCTGTTCCTGATGCATTAGCTTCCTACATCATGGTCCAGCACTGACATACAGCTGAGTGGAATACACACCAATGAATGGAACACAAGAGCACAAAATTCCATTTAGGGAAGATACAGCTGTTCATGTTACTGCACAAAGAAATGAGAACAGGAGATAAAGAACACTGCAACGAACTTAATTTGATGGGTCTACAATGCAAATCTGTATCAAAACATGATAGGGTACTCCATAAATACATGCACTTGTATTTCATCATTTGAAAAAGATACAAAGTCGCCATGGTATGACATTTCTATTATAAGAGGCCAGCCAAGTAGTGCAGCAGATTAAAGCATCTGCAAGTAGCTGTAGGGGCCAGGGGTTCAATTCCTGGCCTGCCAATCCAGCCCCGCCTCCGGGGTGCACAGAGACAGCAATTAAGGCTGGAAGTGGTGGTGCCCACCTGCAATGCCAGCTCTTGGGACGCTGTAAACAGGCAGATCACTCCAAGTTCAATCTAGTAATGAGACCCTGGAACACCCTGAAGATCCTTCCCTAAAATACAACAAACAAACAAACAAACATATCTACTATAGGGTTATGCCTATTTCAAACACTGAATGTGCATATGAGTTCTTTTTTTCTAGTGACATTCTGACACATTCAAGGGACTAAATGTTTGTTACTGCTGTGCCCAGCCATCCCTAGAGAGGAGCAACTGTGGATAGAAGCATTATGGGCAGGGAAGGAAGCAATGCCATGGCTGTGGATGTGCATCTAGCTCCCAGGGACTCCAGACACAGGCAACACCAATTTCTGAGGCTGGAACTTCCCCAGGCCATTGCTGGGGGACTCAGACCTAGATCCTCTCCATGCCAGGTGATCACTGATTATCCTAGGTATCAGACCCCCTAGGTATCCAGTGCATGCTCACAAGTTTCTCTTTCCCTGTGGTACTGCATCGCCTCTCCATCCCTCCTCTTGGGAAACTGATCTGCTCTGTCCGTGTATCATGCAATATGCTTGGGTAATTGGATGTGTATTAGCTGAGATACACTCATGCCGTCCATGTCACAGGTTTGATCCCCATAAGCTTCACATCTAAGGAGGTGCTTGCTTGTTCTTCATGTGAATATGTTGTCTCCTTTGCTCAGTCTACTGCAATTCAGAATGTGGTGCCTGGTCATTCATTCGCAGGACAAACTCATCACTCACAGTACTGGAAGCCTAGAAGGCCAAGGAAAAGTTCCCCTACACAAGTGCTGTACAGTGAGGGCCTGAGTCTTGCACATCATTATGCTCTGTGTGGTCACATGGCACAAGGGGCAGACAACTTTCTCAGGTCTTTCTGCACTGAATTGAATCTTAAATGTTTTCAAATGGACCTGAAAGACAGCTTAGTGGACAATAAAGTGCCTGCTTAGGCAAGCTTAGGCAAAACACAGGGATTGGTTCAATTTCCAGTGCCACATGCTATGCCAGGCCAGTCCCAGGGTGGGCAGAGCATGTCTGAGTCCAGTCCTGGTGACACACACCTGTAATCCCAGCGTGGGACAGACTGCAAGCAGGAGGATTGCCATGAACTGGAGCTGTGTGGTGACATCCTGTAACAACAAAATACATGTAAAAAAGTAGAAAACTTCAAAAAATGTTTTCTAACAAGCTATGTTAAGGGATTCCTCAATACTGCATGGGGATACTGAGACGTGTTGGAAACTTCAATACCTAAAACATGATGGAACTTCCTGGACATTAGAAGAGGCCCTTGACATAAATGTTGGCACTAAATCCCTTTATGGCCTTCCCCTCTGTTCTCCTGCTGCAATCACTCTTGTCCCCTGTAACATGTAGGACTACACAAATGCACATGATCAAATGTCATGTGTGTCTTCTCAGATTAAAAAAAATTTAAGTTAATGAAAAGATATTTACTAGTTTCTATATCCCCAGTGGTGTGAGAAAACAAAGGGTGCAATATTAACTTTGTCTGCGGAGAAGCTGCTTTGTAAAAGGAAAATAATATCTGATGAAATATTTCAGTTCACTGGAAAATGTCACATTCACACATTATAATCGACACGTTATAGTTGATATGTGAATGTTTTCCTTATGGCATTTCTGTTGCAGTGCCCATTCTCACATAGCAATTGTGGGGTTAACTCCCTGTCTCCTCTGCTCTCCTTGGATGAAGATGAGAACTCTCACTCAAGGATACTTAGAGAGGATCTTCACAACCCATGCAACTTTCACACGTAATAAGCCCGGAAGCATCAAAAGGGGGCATTCTAAAAACAGACTGGCTACCAGGTCTCTCTCAGAGATTTGTTGTAAATAGGAGGGTGATAGTCTTAAGAAGGCTGTCAGTGTGAGAGATCTACATTAGATAGGAGAGGGTTTTGTGTGCTAAGAGTTTTGTCCTGCTAAACTTTAAAGAAGAGAGATAATGAAAAAACATGACAGCTTTCAAATGGCAGAAAAAAGTTGTGCATGTTTTATCATAAATGTTTATGTTATTTGGTGGGACTCTGGTGATTCCTCTTAAAAGAACTCCCTCCAAGGGGTTGATCCAAGGGGCCTCAAGTAAAAGTGCTTTAGAGTGATTTGTGCTTCTAGAGAATGGCTAGAGATGGCAGAGAAGCTTCTAAAACCACCCCAGTAAGAAACATGTTCAAGTGACTTGAAAAGCAGCTAGGTGGGACACTATGGAGCAAGGTTACCTTCCAGAGGTTGATAAATCTATGTGAAACACACTGGTCCCCCTTTGAGTGGGCTTTGCAGGCAGGAAGGTACACAGTATGGGTCTGAGAGATCCAGTGTGAATTCAGGTATCTTACACAGTGCCCAATTCCTCTCATCGGATACGTTCAGCTCCAACATCTACAGGCCCACGTTAGCTTTGGGCCAAAGAAAATGTGAATTTAAGCCTGGTTTGACTGAGACCAATGATGTTAACCCATATGGTCCCACAAACAAAAGAGGCATAGTGGAACATACTTGACTTGCTAGAGCACAAGCCAAGGATTAATGATTATAGAATGGTGGAAGACGTTGGGGTTGTAAACCACACTCCTGAAATTAACAAATCCCTACCCACTCGTGGCGCTGACTCCAGGAAGTGCTGTGGGGACTACTTGCTTGAGAAGTGGATGCTTTCTTTCTGCCTCTGCCTTCCACCTATCAGCCAGCTCATCTTAACATTTCAAAGGGAGGTCCCTGGTGCAAGTGTAAAGGAACTGCTCACCTGGGCTAGGCTGCCCTAGGGAGTGAAGAGCTCCCCAGCAGTTCACCAGGAGGCACTGGCTAAGGTCCTCAGTTCCTTCTTCATCAGGGCAGTCATTTCCTCTTATCACACAATGTAGATGAGCTTCTCTTCACAGGTCAGATGTACTAGAACTGCTACCACAGAACCTACGAAAATCTTCACTTACTTTGCAAGACTTCATATAAACTGTTGAAGAAAATGACACAAATCTGCCAACAGAAAGTGAAATATGTAGGATTCACAGTCACAAAAGGAAGACACCAAGTCTGCTGGAACACAAATAGGCTGTCTGTGCCCTCCAGTTCCAACCACCCAACACCAAATACAAAAAAGTTACAAACAGTGGGATCTGTCACATTTGGATCTCAAATGTCCCCTTATGGCTAAAGGCCTATGTAAAGTCACTAATGCAGAGCAGAATAGACCCACCCCTGGGGACCAAACTGGAAAAAAGATATTCGCGCAAACCAGTGGTCATCTAAGTCAGGCTTTTGCCTTAAGACTGTGAGATTAACTAAGCCTTTCTTCCTGGATGTTCAAGAACGGAAAGGAAATGGACACAGGGATCTTAGCACAAGACCTGCCTCACCTGGCAGCATACTTGCCAAAACAGTTAGATTCTGTAACTCAGCAATTGCCTCCATGTTTCTTGACTATTGCTTCTGCTGCCGTGCTCATTCAAGTGGCTCAAAGTCTGAGTTTGCAACAAGTGTCAACTTGGGTAGCACTCTTAGTTATAATCCCTATGGACAACAATCAAAAACACTGGTCCTCAAATCCTAGGAACCTCCATATCAGGAGCTTTTATGTGAAAGAACCAGCATAACTCCACAGACAGTGTATAACTCAACCCATCTTCCTTGCTGCCAGTAGATGCAGGAATGACTCACCGTGACAGTGTGAAAACAATACATGCATTATTATTGGTAATAAAAGATGTCACTGACCACATCAGGGAAACCCACACGTGGATTGCCTCACAGCTGGAAGGAGCTATGTGCTGGATGGAATAAAATGACCAGATATGCCATGGTGACTCTTTACTCTGTTTTGGAGGCCCAGTATCCTGTCCCAGATTGTCAGCAAGAAGACAGGTAAGGGCTTTGACAAGGGCCATTTGCTGACTAAGGACAAAATGGTTGACATCTATACTCATATCAAATGTGCATGTGCTACATTTCATGAGGGAGGAGCGGGGGAAGCAGGGAGAGAGAGAGAGAGAGACAGAGATAAGGATACAGACAGAGACAGAGGAAGGAGGAGGATGAGAAAAGAGTGAGAGATAGACAGACAGACATAGTTTCTGATGGTTCACGGTAAATGGACAAAGTAGATAAAGCAGATGTCAAAACATCTAGAAGTTCTGTGAACCCCAAGGGAAGTGGCCATTAATCAAAATTTGGGGAAAGAGAAGCCTCAAATACTACAAGTCAGAGGAAGCCAAAAGGAAGACACAAACTCAAAGTAGACCTGTCTGTCAGCTCCAGAATTGGGGGTTATAGCAAGGCCCCTCATAATGGAGTAGCCTCTCCCCAGAAACACAAATTATTATTTCAATATAAAAGAGAACTTTAGTCCAGAGTCTGTGCTTCATGTCAAGTGAGGACGGTGGAATTTTTCTAACAGGGGATGTAAAACTCTGAAATCATGACCCACAGATTTGTCACACACAGCTCCATGCAGGGACATGCACAGGAAACTGTACTGTGTCATCTTCTGTACGGCACAAAGCTCAAAGTCATCACCCCAGCTATTATGAACACAGCATACCCTGAACCCAAAACAACCCAACACAGAGGCACAGGCATCATCCTGGTATTCAGGAAACTCGCGCCACCCTGTGTTAAACTTACCTATGGTTTTCTCTTAGTGGCCTCATTTGGAATGTTATCAGGAGATGTTGTGGTTCTTCTGCACATTTGCAGGACACAGAGATGCTCTCCCCTTCTGAGCTAAAAATGCATAAGAGCTCAGCACCTGGCTTGGGTAGAAGAAGACAAATAAATGGCTCCTACTCCTATACACAGAGAGCAAAAGCACTGCAGAAAGCACTTGGAACCCTTGGAGCCAAGCTTAGCCAGAGGAAACCCGGGACTCGGCTTGTGGCCTTCCAGCACAGGAAGGGCAGCCCTCATAGGAATTGCCATGGAGTAGACAACAGGCTGTGCACGATGTTATCATGATTCCTAATTGTACTGCTTGAACTGGGATGTCATATCTATTTTAATCATTTATTATCCCTGAGGAGAATCAACTGGGAATCACTTAAGCAGTAAACTGACTAGAACCCTACTTCTAAAGATGAAGGACAATACCATAGGGAAATCAGCATCCCACTGTCAATTAATTGGGGAGGCAGAACCTCAGGACAGTTATAAGCCAAGAATTTCTGACACACAGAAGATATTCCTGAAGAACAGATTTTCCTAGAGTGCCCTTTGTAGCAATGATATACCTACGTATCATGAGTAAATCACAAGGACAATCACAGACATCAAAATATGAAAGTCTTTCAGAAAGAGATGATGACCAAAGGAAGGGACACAATTCAACGTGAGACTTAAGAGGCCACTCACAACTATTCCAGGAGACAACAACACAAAAGTAATTGGAAGTCATACATTGGAAGTCATACATATGAAATCCCTGAGGTGATAGCAAGTGAATTAAAGAAGGCACTGGAGGTGGGAATAGTAGAAAGCCCCTCCCCACTTTCCTATCCTCACTGTGTAATCCATGGCTTGCAGGCTGTTATAGAAAAAATAACTGCCCGTGTTGACATGGGAGTTGGAGCAAGCTGCCTAGTTTCAGGCCTGAACTCCATGAGAGTACCTCTAGACCAGCACTTGGTTGATGTGCAACCTGGCTAGGACATAGGTGCAGGGCCGAGAAACTTAGGCACATCTGGGCCTGCTGAGATTAGAGAAACAATGGAAGGGGCATAAGGTTTTCAAAATCTTCAATTCTTCAAGGTCAAAAAAGACTGCACCCAGCTGATGGGGGCATCATACTAAAAGCAATGTTTAAATCAAACTGAAGATCAAAAATTAAAATTTGTTTCTGCAATAATGACAAATGCCCTGCACCTGCCCACATGTACTTATGTGCAACAAGGCTGACAGGTGTGCCACCTAGCCCTCCCACTACTAGTTAATTTTGAGGAATTGTGATTGTCAGGAAAGTGGTCTGTACTAGTTTTTGTTTTGTTTCAAAAAACTTTTTGTTGTTTAAAAATAAGGCATGGTTGTGATGACTCTGTAACAGACTAATTTGAATTGTTGAAAGTGCTTCCTGGTTCCACTTGACAGTAATCAGGGACATCTTAGCATTCCCCCCTTGTCCTCAAATTTCTTTCTTTTTTGGGGGGGGGTCAGCTGTATGTGTGTGTGTGTGTGTGTGTGTGTGTGTGTGTGTGTGTTTGTTTTTAAGTCTTTTTTTAAAAAAAATTCATTAACCATTAGTCAGCCCTTAGAGGAGGACGGATTGATGCCACATTCCATCTCCTTTCTAGTTTAGAAAAACGTGTTCCCCACCTGGTGCTCCTAGCAAGGAGTATAGTAAATGCCTCATGTAAGAACACACTCCTTTTTGAAAGCTGCCTTTTTTCTCTCTCCACCCTTCAGTAGATCCAGTATTTGATGAAACTCATGAAAGTGGGTGCAAGCTGTTTTTCCCCTTCTCTTGTCTAGGATACACTCCATATATGACTGTGACTTTCAAAGACATTTTTTTGCACTTGCTGATGTTTAAATTTCATTTAGAAATTAATTTTAACTTCTTTTACTGATAATGAAGAAAAGTATTGCACCTTTTGAAATACACCAAATACATTGAGTTTGTAATTAAAAAGTTTTTTTCCACTGTCAAAATAAAAGTACATCAAAGGGGCCCAAATCCCTCTTTCCCTTGAGGGAAAAGAGTTTGAGCAAAATAAAAAATATATCAAGGGGCTGGGGAGATAGCTCAGTAGAATAAGCACCTGCTTGGCAAGCGCGGGATACTGAGTTCAATCCCCAGTATCACACACACACTCCCCCCCCCCACACACATACAGACACACAGACACACAAAATCAGGTATCTTATATAAAAGGTAATTGGCAAATGTAATCTTGGTTCCAATTAGGAATGGATTTAATTGGTTTGTTGTAGGGTTGTACATGCTGCAAGCAATTGTATTTTGATTTTAGGGTGAACTCCCTCTCTCCGTTGATCTCCCTTGGTTCAACATAAGAACATATCTATTGGCTAGTTTTGGGTGTCTTGGTAGCCAGCCACTTTCAAATTGTACTAATCACAGAGGAATAGAAAAGGAGGGACATTTTACAATCCACACAGCTACAGCCAACTGTGTTATACAAGGTTAACAATAAGAGAAGCAAAAATAGGAAGAAGGGTAGAAGCAAATAGGTGTAACTTTTTAGTATGCTAAAAGATTTTTCCTGGTAAATAGACAAATAGAAATAAAGACAAAAGTGGAAAGCATGTGATTGACAAAGATCATCTAATGGAAGAACTTTTAAAAATATATATGCTGATGCTGGATACAGTAGGCCATGACTGTAATGCAAGTACTCAGAAGGCTGAGGCTGGAAGTTCTCCGTGACTTTGAGAACAGGCTTCAGTACAAATGACATCACAGTCAGCCTGAAGAGAACAGAAAAACGCAGAGCAAAAGACTTCCATTTGTCTAATGTGTAATCAGATTGTTCCTTGTTGAGGAACTCAATTTAGGGAATCATCAAATGGGCCTGAGCTGAACATCTTTAGTGATTTCTTCCACTACAGGCTAGGCATGGGAAGAGAAGACTCTAAACACTCCACAATAAAGAGGACATTGTGAAAAAGCAAAAGGAGCTAGACAGGACACTATGGAGGAGAGCTGTTCAATTGTTGTGATTCTCACCATCCTGAGCACAAATCGTGCTACTGCTGCCATGTAACAGGTCTACTGCAGACCTCAACAAGGACACATGCAGGCTTTTCCTGATGACTGCTGGGTGCTGAGCCCTGTGGAATATCATGGGAAGGGTCTAAGCTGGGCACCACAGGACTGGTGTCAAAGCAGAAACCCAGGATCCTGGCTCATTCTGACTTCACAGTGGGGTTTGGGCAGTGGCTTCCTAGGAGATGTGCAGGTCACCAAAGAGGAAGCTTCTTTCCCTAGAAAATGAAAATTACATTGGAAAAAATATTACGGGCATGCCCTCTGAGGCCCACAGGGGTGTAAATGCAATGGGAAGAGAACGACTTCCATAATAGATAACAACACACTTTCCAATTTCTGGCACACAGAACCTGAGACACTGGAGCCTGGAACTCCTGCGATGTGGGGCACATATCTCAAGGATGACTGCATAATTTCCACAAGCAATGCATTCCACACTATGTTCCCACTGCGGCAGTTTGGGATAGGATTTCAAAATGTGAGACACACAGGGCTGGGGAGAGAGCTCAGCAGAGGAAGTGCCTGCTTGGCAAGAGCAGGGACTAAGTTACCAGTCTTGCTTGCCACACTGGCCCCACCTCAGGGCATGCTGAGATGGTGACAGAGTCCTGGCATAGTAGGGCACAACTGTAATTCCATGGTTGGGGAGGCTGAAATTAGGAGGATCACTATGAGTCCATACTGCCAAGAGTTCCTGTCCATACATAAAATGGAAAAGTAACGGCGAGAAACTCAGTAGCTGTGGGACACTAACACTCACATGTGTGAGACTTAAATCATTTCCAGAGAAGAGCATAGGCACGTTGCCTGGCGCAATGAAGACTGGGAAGGTTCCTGGCCCATGTGCTGTGGCATTGTTGGCCTGCCTCCAAGACTCCTGCCAAGGTGTCCTTCTCCTGGGTTCAAACAGAATTCTGCACCTTGATGGGATCCATGGGTCGCCAATTTTTCAAATAAACAGAACTGATTCAAATTACCATCATTTCTTGTTCCCAGTAGAAACTGATGTACAGCACTTGTACCATCCCTGCATTTCTGCAGTTCATTTGGACATGCACCGTTGGACACCTTCCTCATACCTGCCAGCACAAAATATTCCACATGTTATCAGAAGACTCCGTGTGACAGTGCATTGTTAATAGTGAGTTTCTACAAGCACACATCTCAAGTACAGTCAAGTCAAACACATTAATTATGTAAATCGAGAGCTAAATCCCAAAACATGAGAATTTATAATTTTCATTTTGTTAAATAGTTAAGCAAACTGTTAATGAAGAACATAAAAACTTATGAATCAAAACGAACTATAGTGTGCCTAAGGAGAGTCACCTAGAGAGAGGACACTCTCTCAGGCTTTCACAGAGAGCAAACTGGTCAAGCAATGGCCATGACTCGTCTCGATGGCTGACACTGGCAACAGCACTACAAAGCACTGTACATGGTTCCATAGTTAATCCTGAAGGGATTTGACCCTGGAAGATACAAAAGATGAATGATCTATTATACAGGTCTGGCCTTAACTTGCCATTGATCACCCAGCAGAAAAGCTTAATTGTGAGGCATAGAGCACAGAGCTAGATTAATATGATGCACTTTAAGAGGCTTATACCAACAGCCTCCAACATTGGCAGTTTCACCCGTATCCCACTTTAATTATGGAACATTGGACCATGTATACAACTATTCCCTCTCAGTACAAAGAAAAGAAAAAAATATTTTTTTTTCTTTTTTTCCTCCCCTACTACTGTAGATTAGAAAATTTATCATGTCTACACCCTGTGCTCTGTGTAACTACTATGAGGACAACAATATTCAATGTATCAATTATTATGAATGCACCAATAACGTGTTTTGAAACTATCATATTGTTATTTCTTGTTAAAAAATTAAAACTAAAAGAAAACTAAAAAATAAACTTTACAAATAGGGAAGAGATGGACCTACAGAGACGAATAAAACAAGAAAGTCTCCCTCTCTTATTCCCACGTACTTATATTCAGACTGTGCTATACAACCACCCCAGGAACTCAG
>PVKN010021276.1:0-15597 GCA_004027915.1 Capromys pilorides
ATAGAGTAATAGTATCATTAAGCTTCTCTGCTGGAGGGTTGAGAATGTAAGTTAACAGACCAAAAATTGGAGAAAAAGAAGGGCTATGAGGATAGCCATCATTTTGGCTCTAGCCCTTCAAGGTCAGTGAGGACTCAGGACATAAGAGAACCTGTGCTGTAACATCCTATAACTCAGTGGTTTCCCAAATTTTCTGTTCAAGGAGATTATGGAACCTCAGAGGAAAGGGATAAATGAAGTACAGAGCATCTAGGGAGAGTCACCTAGAGAGAGGACATTCTCTCAGGCTTTCACAGAGAGCAAACTGGTCAAGCAATGGCCGTAACTCGTCCTGATGGCTGACACTGACAACAGCTCTACAAAGCACTGTATATGGTTCCAAAGTTAATCCTGAGGAGATTTGACCTTGGAAAATACAAAAGATGACAGTTTTGTTAAACAGGTCTTGCTTTAACTTGTCCTCAATCACCCAGCAGAAAAGCTTAACTACGAGGCATAAAATGCGGGGCTAGATTAGTATGATGAGCTGTAAGAGGCTTAAATCAACAGCCTTCAACATTGCCAGTTTCACTGGTAACCCACTGCAACTATGGAACACTGGAATATGTATGCAACTACTTCCTCTTAGTTCAAAGAGAAGAAAGTTTTTTCTTTTCTTTTTTTTTTTTTCCTTTCCTTACCAATATTGATTAGATAATTTATCATGTCTACACCCTGTGCTCTGTTTAACTACTATAAGGACAACAATATGCAATGTGTCAGCTATTGCTAATGTATTACTAATGTTTTGAAACTTAAAATAAATAAATAAATATAGTATCACTTATGAGCATGAATGCAAAAGAGCTTAGAGAATATTAACAAATTAAAACTATACTTTTTAAAGTAAAAAAGAAAAAAGAAAAGGTAAAATGTTTTTAGTAAGTTTTCTAAATCCAGTCAAACCTGAAATACTTGAAAAAGAATTGTAACTCAGATTATCTAATTCTGTATCTTCTTTGACACATGAATAAATCTACTTCTTTTACATATTAAAAAAAAAAAGATAGAGCTGAAAGGATCTCCATTTCTGGGAAGGAACCAGAGAATCAAAAAGATGGCCTGAAGGCATCACAGGAAGCGGCAGCTCTCCACCCTTTGTAGCCTCAGATTTGCAAGGGAGAGAGACTTTGCCTTGAGAAGAAAGCTGCATATCCTCAAGTTCCAGACTGGTGGCTGCAGCCAAACCAGGTTCCAAAATGGCACCGGCATGGAGAATTTGTTCCTCGGAATCAAGGTCAGAGCGTTCATCAACCCAGGCACTTGAACCCTACAACCGAGAGAAGGAAGCCTGACTACTGCTCCAGTTGGCAGCAGACCTTGGCACCATCCATGCAGCGTTGGTATTAGGCGCATTCAGAAAGTAGGAGTAGTTAGGTTAAGAAGGCTTCCACCTCGATTTCAGAAGAAGGCCTGGGAGGCCAGGCAGTGTGCCCCTAAGAGGGCAGTGTGTGAAGCAGAGAGTGAGAAGCCAAGTCAGTGGAAACCCCAGAAGTTTGGAAAAGCCAGAAACGTGGATTGTCTAAGGGAAACTACAAGGAGGGAGCAAAGCTGGCCTAAGACAGAAGCCATGGGAATTACCATCAACAATGCCGTAGGAGCGGAGCTGCATGGAGCTCACAACTCAGTGCAGACTGTTTCAGATGCTCCAGTTGGAACTATGGGATTTAATGTTTGCCCTGCTGGATTTTGGACTTGGGTTAGTGCCAGTACTTTGTATTCCCCTGTTGTTTACAACTTTTGGAATGGTAATGTTTATCTTGTGCCTTTGAATGTTGGATGTGTTTAACTTTTCTTTTGTAGGGGAGTTCACAGTTGAGAGTTTCCCTTGGATCTTGGAGGAGATTTGGGACTTGGACTTTTCAGCAATGCTGAAACTGTTGGGACTTCAGCAAATCTTCAAGACTGACCAAAATGTCTTTTGCATAAGGATATGATGTGCATGAGACTTTGGGGGTCCAGGGGCAGAATGTTATGGATTATCTAGTTGTCCCCCCAGAGCCTGATGCAGTCATGGGGCGGGGACTTTTAGAGTTTGAGACTAACTCATGATCCCCTGAGATTATGTGTCTTACTATTGCTGGGATTATGTATTTTAGTACTGCTGGGATTATGGGTGTGGTCTGAGGTGACAAGGAACACGGGCTAGGCCCCAGGTGCAGCTCTGTGGTTGCGGTAGTACAGATGGAAATGAAGAAAGGGATATAGCATGTGAAAGATACAAACAATGGCAGAGGGGGCTTCTACCTAGAGGAAGTTGAGCAAGGTCATAAAGCCCACAGAACCCATTCAGCAACTCAGGCACTGGGCCAGAGATAAGCACAGTCTCACACAAGAGCAGGGACTGTGTCCTGGCTTTCCCAAAGCCCAGGAAGGTGGTGAGTGCTATCACACCACACAAAGCTGTACATATGGGCCTGCCGGACTCCCCCCTCAGATGCCACAACTCAGCAACAGCCCCAGAGATGTCCTCTCCATGGCTGCTGCCAGAGTCACCCACGAAAGCAATGTTTCTTTCTGTCCCTGCTGTCAGTGCCCTTGGAGACTCTCCCTGTCTGACTCAGAGGCTCATTCTGCCTCTGCCGGGAGTCGGCATTTGGCACCTCCTTCTTGTGTGTAGTCCATACCTCCTGCACCCCTTGGCTGCTCAGAGTCACTGCCTGGAAAACCTCCACCAGACCTCCAGATCCTCTCCAGAGACGTACACAGTGGTTCTGGAGTGCAGCCAGAACCACTGGCTCATCTCTCCAAACTCTCTGCCAGAAGGAGCCTGAGGTCCCACACATAGAACATTTCTCCCAGAAAGCAAACAGGCTCACAGCCTTGAGCTTCAATACCAGGCAAGTCCTCTAGGGGGCGAAGGTGGAGTCTAGAGTCTGCCAACATGTGCAGCACAAGATGCAGGTCCCTGGGAGAAGGCTTCTATACGGGAACACAGCACACGGAATTCACAAAGATGGTGTCAGGGCCTCAACCATACGTGCTATAATTTATAGGTCGGACACAGTTAAAGATGTGACAATCAAGTAAGTATGGATATTTACTCTAAACTCAAAGTGCATGTTTATTTTTCTCTGCTTTTATCTATATATTGACATATTTTAAAATAAAAATAATTGAAATGATTTAATCATTTGCACCCAGGGTGGGCAGTGGTTTTTTTTTTGGTAGGACTGGGGTTCAAACTCACAACCTTGCACTTGCCAGGCAGGCACTTGTGCCACGGAGCTATCTCCCCAGCCCCTGCAGTGGTTTTTGAGTAGACTTTCAGGAGGATGGGGGAGACCATGTGGCTCTCAGCGCTGGATGGCAGAGGCAAAGCTCTTCGTGGGACAGGCTGACCATACCACATATAGAAGTGTCTGAAGCTCCTGCCAGGGACTGGCCCTATTTGACACCAGAGATCATGACAAGGCAAGACCCTGAGTCAGCACAGGAACAGAAAAACAAATCAACTGATAAAACCACACTCATAAACAAATTAGTGTCCAAGCGGGATCCATGGAACAAAGACAGTAGTTTCAACCAGCAGCAAGGCGAGATTCATTAGTGGCCATGCGCCACTGAGACAAGAGGCCTGCCACGAAAGGAAAATTACTCTAGACTTCCACCTGCCCCACCCACGCACGGACAGCATATTCTAAGTTGATTAAAATGCCAGATACAAACTGCATCAACATTTAGAATTCTAGGCACTTGACAAAAGAAATCCTTCACAAAAACAAGACAAGTGAGGGGCTGCTTGGAACATGTATAATCAACGATCAGTCGCCAGGATGTACAGAGGTTTCACCTAAATTGGATTGTTCTAAACCTGTCACATTTATCAGCATTTCCTCCCTTAGAGCCGCTCAGGCACAGACATTGGGGCACAGCGCAGCTCAGTAACTTGTCCAGAGCGATACAAACAGCAAATGGGGAGTGAGCAATTGGTACAAACAGGTATTCTCTTAAACAGCCCAGCAAAATAACTGCTGAGAAGGCCACGCATGGTCTTAGATTCCACCAAGATCATAACCACTTTTTTTTTTTCCTTCGGCTATAAAGGATCTTATTGGGAAGACTGGTAAAATAATCTGTCTAGATTATAGTATTATATCAACATTTATTTCCTACATTATGATAACCTGAGGGAATATTCTCATTCTTAGGAAATATACACTAATGTTTAGGAGTAAAGCAGTATTATGTCTGCAGCTGATTCTCAAATGGCTCAGAGAAAGTAAACCTCTCTGTCTCTCAACATACACTTATCCTAGAGATGCATATAAAGTTATATGTAGGGTATATTTTATTTATTTATTTATTTATTTAGCAAATATGGTAAAATATGAGCAACTGGAGACCTGGGGTAAAGGATATATGGGAATTCCTTGCAGGATGATTGGGACTTTTTTTTATATACTTGAAATAATTTTAAAATGAAAAATTACTTAAAGGATCAACTTATCCAGAGCCTCCTAAGCCCCCCTGTGTAGAGGGCACCAGAATTAACCAGGGAAGATTCTGAGGTCCCCCATCTCCCTGGTTTGCTTGAAGAAAAGGCTTGAGTCCTGCCCAGACCTGAGGGAAGCCCTGGCAGCCGGGTTGCTCACTGTGCTCCTTTCTCTTGGCTCCTCCCACCTGGTGCTGTGCTTCAAAAAGGACATACCCCACAGCACAGTCTTGCTTTTACCACTCCCTGGGCCTTGAATTCTCTTTCCCAAGTGGCCCCCCACTCTCTTACCTCCTTTGAATCACCCCTCTAAAGGTCCCTTCCAGCCTAGCACTCTGCCCCATCCTGCCTCATTCAGAATATTCATCTCCTACCTTCTGATCTCCAGTCTTTCATCAGCAAAAAGAAGTGCCAGGATAGCATGGTTGGTTTCATTCATGACTCTGTCCCCAGAGCCTATACAAATGTCTGAGTGAATAACCATCAATTTCAAGTCTATTTTACTATGTAGCCTACAGGACCTGTCAGAAAAAAAGCAGATTTAGACAATTATATTGTATCCTAAAATCCACCAACAATGTCTAGGAGATCTTGCTAAATAAACAAGCATGCTAACGCTTACCTGTATACTAGGAGTACAACTTTATTAAGGGTGTATAAAGATAAAAATAACATACAAAATTATATTCTTGTCATAAAATGATAATGGACCTCCTCTCCTATTCTTCAGTTGTCTCTGTCTCCTCAATTGTTGCTCTAAAAGTAAGGTAAGTTTTAGCTAGGCTTGTTGATACCCACCAGTAATCCTAGCTACTCAGAAGGCTGAGACAGGAAGATTCCAAGTTTCAGGCAAGCCTGGGCAACTTGGTAAGACTCTGTCTCAAAATAAAAAAACAAAAAGGCTGGGGGTTAGCTCAGCAGCACAGCACTTGCCTAGTATGTGTAAAGAAAGCCCTGGGTTCAATCCCCCATAGTGAAAAAAGAAGTAAATAAATTTTAACCTACTTTTAAAAAGTGACTTGTAGTCAGATTTTAAAAAGCTTGATCTGACTAGAAGTCAGAGTGATGCAATTAAAATGACAGCATGTTGTAGCACACTGGTGGCAGTGTAAAGAATGGAAGAGTCATTTTGGGGAGTGACTTGGCACTAGCTGCTGAAATTAATCCTGCTCCTCAGCATCTACACATGGAAACATTTTTATTTGTGCAAAAGGAGGCATGTCCAACAGCACACACTGAGGCTTTGTGCCTTTCTGGGAGAAATTTAAATAGAAGTAAACTGGACACTCAGCATTGAGTGAATGTGTGAATAAATCCACACTGTGACTACTGTACAGCCAGGAAACAGAACACACCAGACGTACAAGCCTGGGAGCATCGCAGGGCATACAGCTAGATGAAAAACGAGCTACTGTGCTGCATACTTGTGGACTCTCATATGTGACTTTGAAATAATACATTTCCAAAAGCCAATACTTATGTCAATAAATATGTCAGTAAGTGTCAGTAAATGTCTAAAAGGGGTGAGGAAATTCACTCACCAACTTGATGGAAGATAGGAGTAAGGCATTAGAATGAGGAGGATTGAGTTAAGGAGGATTTTACTGTTAAAATAGAAATTCTATTTTTTTTTTTTTCCTGTATCTTTGAGGGAGGGGCCTACAGGGTGTTCAGGATCTCGATAGATTGGACTCATAGTGATCCGCCTGTTTACAGCCTCCCAAGAGCTGGGATTACAGGTGTGTGCCACCACGGCCAGTCTTAATTGCCTTCTCAGGGTGCCCCAGGGGTGGGACCAGCACGGCAGGCCTGGGGATCGAACATCCAGCTCCTGCACCTGCTTGCAGGTGCTTTAATCTGTTGAGCTATTTGGCTGGCCCTAAATCGGAATTCTTTTGTATGGTGAAAATGTATGCACATAGTACTTGTATAATTAGAAATAAATTAAATAAGGCAGAAGTATATAATCAACCTGGCCACCCCAGGGTGCTCTTGCAAACTCACTTCCTCTGTTAAGCCTTTCATGGGAGGTCTGCCATTGGGCACTTCCTCCTGTGAGCAAAGACAGTGGGGAAGTGGGTTGGAGGGTAGATGGAAATGCAGAAGAGAAAGACAGGGGATTCGGGAGGCACAAGGTAGGGAGAAACAGGAAGGGAAGTGGAAAACCATGTAAGGAGACAGCAGCCAATGGGAATGCTTTCAGAGCCATACCTCTCTTCAAAAGACTACGAGAGTTCCCAGCATTTCCAAGGGCCTCAAAAAGAACTTCGTGCTCAGGGGTTCTTAATTTGGTCTGTTAAGAAGAACAGACTAGAAACTGTCTCCAGTAAATGTATGTGCCTTTCACCAAGTTTTCAAAGCTCCCAATGGTTCGTGCAGCCAGTTGCAAACTCTTTTTTAAGGCCTCCTGATGATTTACGAGGTTACCCACTCATGTGAGAAGTGTCAGGCTTTCCCCACCACAACAACCCAATCTCTTCCACAAAGGGTTAATGGCCAACAAGATTTAGAGTCCTAACTCTCTTCCTATATGAACAAAATATATTAACCATCCAACCTCCCACCAGTCACAGATCATAGCCACCAGAAAGGCAGAAGTAGCTGAGGTAGGATTGGGCTGCCGGGGCCAGCTCAGCCACAACCATGTAAGGTGGTTTGGTCATTTTCCATTTCTGGGCCTCAGGTTTCCTCCAGCAGACAGAGCTATAATTCCCCTCCTTGCAATGACAGAGCAAAGACAAGTTTCAGAATGTGACTTAGTTAACTTAAAATCCACTGAAGAGTAGGTACTCTTAAACTTTGCAACTTTCAAATATGGTGTTAACAAACTTTTTAATATAGTATTAACAAAAAGTTGGGAAACTTAAAGCCTAGATTTTCTTGGATACTCATCTAAGGAAAGAGAAACTCCATTCATCCATCCATCCATCCATCCATCCATCCATCCATCCATCCACCCATCCACCTATCCATCCATCTATCCTTCTAACCCACCCACCTTTACTCACAAATCCATCTGCCTTGCCTTGCCTTGCCTTCCTTTCCCTTCTTCTTCCTCCTCCTCCTCTTCCTCTGCCTCTTCTCCTCCTTCTTCTTGGGTTCACTGTTTCAGGTTGGCCTCTACCTTACTATGTAACCCAGGCTGGCTTCAAACTCCTGAGGATTCTCCTGCTTCAGCCTTCCCTAGTGTTGGGATTACAGGTGTGTTCCACCACACTGGGCTCACCTTTACTTTTTAGTTGTCTTCGGGCCAGAGATAGGAACACAGCCATGCAAGTGCCATGAGCTGTTTTCTCCTGAGTATCCACTGTCCTCTCTAATGCTAAGAGGATGACCTCACCAACTGAAGAGAAGCATTCTATTCTCTCAAGTCTTCACAAGGTTTCCAAAATTCCTAAAAATTTTCCACTCCCAGAAACATCAAAACACTACCACAGACAGCCAGACAGGGACATTCTTTGAGTGGATTTTTGTTCTTTTGGTTTTCATTTAAAATAGTCTTCAGATTAAATAAAGACAAGCAAAGTGTTTTGGCAGAACTCTTTCCCACAAAGTTGTGTCAATAAAGATTGCTTCTTTATAGAAGTATTGTAGGTAGACATGTCTAACTCTGGCTTATGTAGAGGTAGCCACTGCAATGGTGACTCTTTGGGAATCTGTCCCCAGGTGTGTTGTGGGTGTGGGAAGGGGAGGCAGGGGCCTAGCAGGAGCAGGATGAAAAAGCCTTACCTCTCCCAGTAGCATGCAGACCAGGCTGTAATCTTGCCAAGCGTCTGCCTTCTTCCAAAGAATTTAGCAGCGTGAATGAAGTTTAAGGAATGTATCTGGAGGTTTCAACGAGCAGCCTCTCCCTAACAAATGTCTATTTTAGAAGCTACTCTAGAGTCCTGATTTGCCTGCTTCCCATACCTGGGTATCCAAGCATGAATCAATCATGGTTCTCTTAGTTCCTGTCCCTTTCACCCTCTTTAACCAGAGATTGATTTTCCTTGGAAATTTTCCATCCTGTTATGGTTTGTGTATACGTGTCTCCCCAAAACCTCATGCAGTCATGAGGTGGTTTCTGGAATTTGTAATTGATTATTGTGTGTGTGGGTGCTGCACCTCCCCTGAGCAGGCGATATGCATTTCAATGTGAAGTAGGAAGAGAAGTTAGCTGCTTGAGCTACTGCTAGCTTTACCTGCTCTCTTGCTTTTAGCTGCTACCATGAAAAGTTGCCCCCCTGCCATGTGCCGCTCTTCCTTGGAGCTAGCTGAATATGGACTGAAATCTCCAGTAACTATGAGCTAAAATTTGAGTATTGGGCATTTGTCCCAGCAATGAGAGAAGAGTAATTAAGACAGAATTTGGTACCGCAGGAGTGGGGTCGTTGCTGTGACTAACCTGCCATGTGGATTACAAGTGTTTGGAAATGGCTTATGGGAAGAGATAGGAAAGGTTTGGAGATGTTGCCTACTTGTGAAGAGCTGGAACAGCTTTGGCTGTTCTGTAGGGGAGATTCTGGTCAGAGCTCAGACCAGAAGGCTGATAGAAAGCTGGCCTGTAAAGACCAAGCTGGGGAGGTTTCTGCTGGGAAGAAGGACTTCATTGGCTGTTGGACTCCGGATCACTTGCATTTTGACTTAGCAGAAAAGTTGTCTGCATTTTGTGCATGTCCAGAGACTTTGCTTGAGAGTGAGTTTAAGCATGGCGGACTGATTAATCTTTCAAAAGATATTTCAAAACAGCCAAATATTGGGGCGGTGGCATGGCTGTTATTGGGGGCTTTTAGTCAAATTTATGTTGAGAATGAAGAGGAAGGAGCCCAGCAGGTTGGTTAAAAATATGAGTTTGGCCAGAAAGGAAGCACCAATAAAACCGTGGACTGCAAAGAGATTGCTAAGAGGATCTTTGTTGCTGAGAAAGAACCAGAGAATGGTAAAAATGGCCTGAGGGCATCACAGGAGGTAGCAGGTCTCCACCCTTTGCAGCCTCAGAATTACAAAGGTCAGGGACTGCCTTGAGGGGAAAGCCCCTGAGCCCTCTGTTACAGAATGGCTGTAGCATTCTAAAATGGTGCCAGCATGGAGAATTTATTCCTCAGAATCAGGGTCAGAGTGCTCAGCGATCCACTCACTCAACCCCTACAGCCAAGAGAGAAGGAATCCTGGATACTGCTCCAGTTGGCAGTAAACCTTGGCATCATCCACGTGGCAGTGATTTTAGGTGCATTGAGAATGCAAGAGTTCTGAGGTTAAGAAGGCTTCCACCTCAATTTCAGAAGGCTTGGAAGGCCAGGCAGTGTGCCCCTGAGGGGATAGTGTATAAAGCTGTGAGTGAGAAGCCTATTCAGTGGAAACCCCAGAAGTATGGAAAAGCCAAGAATGTGGATCATCTAAGGGAAACTGCCAAGAGGGGGGAAAGCCAGCCTAAGAGAGAAGCCGTGAGAGCTACAATTACCAAGAGTACCATAGGGGTGGAGCCACATGGAGCTTACAGTTTGCCACAGGTTGCTTCAGATGTTCTACACAGACCTATAGGATTTAATGTTGGCCCTTCTGGATTTTGGACTTGTGTTGGTCCCAGTGCTTGGTATCCTGCTGTGTGCACCTTTTGGAATGGTAATGTTTGTTTTGTGCCTTTGAATGTTGAATGTGCTTAAATTTTCATTTGTATAGGAGCTCACAGAGGCTTGGGACTTGGACTTTTCAGCAATGCTGAACCTGTTGTGACTTTGGCAACTCTTAGAGATGGACTAAAATGTCTTTTGAATAAAGGGATGTGCATGAGTCTTTGGGGTTCCAGGGGAGGAATATTATGGTTTGTGTATAGGTGTCTCCCCAAAGTCTCATGCAGTCATGGGGTGGCTTCTGGAATTTGTAATTGATTATTGTGGGTGTGGATGCTGCACCTCCCCTGGGGCAGGTGATTTACATTTTAATGTAAAGTAGGAAGAGAAGTTAGCTGCTTGAGCTGCTGCTACTCTCCCTGCTCTCTTGCTCTTAGCTGCCACCACAAAAGGTTGCCCTCTGCCATGTGCCACTCTGCTTTGGAGCCAGTTGAATATGGACTGAAACCTCCAGTAACTGCGAGCTAAATAAACCTTTCCTTCCCTCATTTTGAGTGTTGGGTATTTGTCCCAGCAAAGAGAGAAGAGTAACTAAGACACAACCCATCCTTCCTGCCTCACCCTTCTATTCTAGATCATGATATTGCTAACTATAGGGCATAGCAGCTTAAATCAAGAAATGAATTTGCATAAATAAATCAACACACTCTTAGCCAAGATGCTTGCTGCGCTCCTCACAGTCACTTGTAGCACACCAGCCCACCCACCTACCATCTCACTCCCTTCATTTTTCCTGAATCACAGCCACTCCCACCACCACCCTCTGGCCCTTGCCTGGAACATGGAAATCCAGGAGATGGCCCCAGGATCCTGCCTTGGTCCCATATCCCTCTCATCTCACTCCTGTGATCTCAGCAGCACCCCCTCCCTTCGGCAGCTCCTGCACTCTCTCTGCCCCACTCTAGGACATCCTTCCTAGCTTTTCAGTGCATGTCCTCTCCTTAGCTCACAGCACCTCCACTCCTCTGACCCTATCACCCTTCAGCACCCACTCCCCCCTCTGCTGCCAAAACTCTCTTCCTCATCTGGCTGGGTATCCAGCTACATTACCATTCTTACACCCTCAGCATCTCCCTCCTGGAGGAAGTTCAGACCTGGTGAGGGTCAACTTTGCAACCCTGCACCTGTACTTTCATACTGAAAGTAGCTGGGGAAAAACCCACAATGGTGTCATAGGTATTTTTCTAGCTGACTGCTCAGGGACAGAAGAAAGGCCATTGCTGCTCTCCCCTATAGCATTCCCAAGAACATACTATTAATTTCCTGTTTGACCTTACCCTTTGCAGCTAAGTCCCTCAGGGGCAGTGGTAAAGGCCTGCTCTCCAATCATCTCTCATCCTTGATCCTGCTGGATTCTGCTTCCACCACTCACTGGGAACTCTCAGGTCACTGTCCCTACAGCCCCACTGCTAGATGGTTATTCTCAGCCCTCCTCTTATATGGCCTGGCAACAGCATCCAAGGTGACCGGCCTTCTCCCCACATCCTGAGCACCAGCTTCCCAAAGGCTCAGAACACTGCACTGGCTTGTCTTCAGCACCCCTGGGTTCTCTGGATGCTTCCTCTTCACATCCCTTCTTTCCAGGGGCTGCGGCCCCTATAGCTCAGTCCTGCACCTCCTACTTCCATGACCCCCTTCTCTTTCTACCTCACTGTCCAGCACCCCCACCCCCCAGCCCCCGCTTTAGCATTCCTACTTATTGCCTGGGCCTGGACTCCTCTCCCAGCTCAACCCATGGCACATGCTCATCTCTATCTCAAAATTCCCTTCCTGCTCATCCTTTCCCCTCTGTCAGTGGCCTCATCCCTGACTACCACGCAATTTAAAATTGCAATCCCTCCTGCTACCCCCACACTCCTCAAGGTCACTCCCTTCCGTTTCCTTGCTTTATGCTTCTCTTGATGTTGCAAGCTCCTCCAGCACTGGAATGTAAGCTCCAGAGGGCGGAGCTCTTTGCAGTCTTGTTCAGTCCTGGATCCTGAGTCCTAGAACAGCATATAGCCATGCCTAGCAGGGTGGGGGTGGGAGTGGGTGCTCAAATACTCCTGTGGACAGGGTGAGCAGCATATTATGGGCTTATACACTGACTTTAGGACTTTGAGGACACACAGGCAAGCATCACCCCATTTCTGCCTCTCCCACAGGACTATTTTCTGACCCTGCTTTCAGCCTGACTCCTGGTTTAAGTTCCAGGAAAGCCAAAGGGCTGTTCTGGCTCTTGAAACAGCACAAGGACTGGGTTTTATTTCCACACAGACAGGGAGCAGGCGGCTGCATCCAGCTTTTCGTCAAAGCAGGGCTCTTAAATAGCTCTTCCAGTCCTCGTCATAAGAGTCTGAGGTACTGGGTGGGACAAATACAAGAGGTGTGCACTGAGACTGAGCCTAGACAGGAGGGGAGACCCTGTGCACCTCCCTGTGTAGGCCACACCTGTTTCTCTGTGGCTTCCATATCTCATGTCCTAACTTCCCTTCCCATATTTCTGAATAGCAGGACAATCCCCATTTGCCAGATAAGAAAACTTGGCTTCAAAGATACTGGGAGCTTTGCTTAAGGCACATTGGCAGTTAGGAGCAAATCTGGAACCAAGTCTTGCAAATATATACTGCACATGTACAGCAGTAGGCAAAGACACATGTGGCCTATAGTGAAACTTTATTTAGGAGAATGCAAGATTTCCAAATCTCAGCCTACAACCTTTCAGCTGAGGCTGCCTCCAGTGCAAAGCCAGGACTGCCACTAATTGACACAAGAGGAGGAAGACAGCCTGAGATTCTGGTCAGAACACCTCATGCATCTAAGTCCACTGGCAACCAGATCCCTGGGAGAACAGACCAGGACACTCACTTCTTAGGTTTCTAACACTTGCCTGCTCTTGAAATCAGAGAAAATACACCTAAGTTACAGCTCTCTGGTGGCATGCATTATAGATAAGCTATGATCTCCAGATCTTGAGAATGGAGGATTGTGAAGAAGACATTGCCAGGCATACAGTAGGTATTAAAAAAAAAAAAGGTATCCAAACACATAATTAGCTGAGGGTCTGCCTGGCTCTCAGTGAGCTCCTGAGTCAGGCATACATAACTATTGGAAACTTCCTGCCTAGATCCCAAAGTCTCCTACATGATTCCAGGTGCTGTGGCATGGGGAACCATTCAGCACTGGGCAGCCCATGGCCAGGTGATCAGGCACTGGCCAGAATTAAAGCCTTCAATGTCACCCCTTTGAGTATGCTAGGCTCCG
Organism: Capromys pilorides; assembly: GCA_004027915.1. Taxonomy (NCBI): domain Eukaryota; kingdom Metazoa; phylum Chordata; class Mammalia; order Rodentia; family Capromyidae; genus Capromys; species Capromys pilorides. Next base: position 13,327 of record PVKN010021276.1, read on the forward strand.
CCCTGAGCCAGCACTCACCTGGGAGATGTGGGACTGTGTCCTCTGGCTCTCACCATCGTCGCCCTCTGTCTTGTCGCTCAGCAGCCCCTGCACCTGGTACTCCAGCACATAGCTATCGATGAAGCGCTCCAGCTCCTCAATCTCCTGGGAGCGGCTACTCCCTGCCTCGGAGGAGGCCGACGCTGCAGAGGAGTTTTCCATCCCTCCAGCTCAGGGGTCTGGGTAGGCTGGTGGGAATGAGAAAAGGCAGACTCCATGAGACACTGGGAAACTTTCTCCTGGGGACTTTGTCTCCTCTCTGGTGACATTTTGATCTCCTAAGTGACAACAAAGTCATGGGCACTGGTTTGTTTTTAGCATAAAGAATGTGTGTTGAATTCAAACTGCAAGGGGAGGGAAACTGAAGCCAAAGAAGGCAAATTCCTTGCCTCACTGGCCACTGGGAGACCTTGGGCAGTGTATGGGCTACAGCATGCTCAGGCCCTGTCATCTGGGAAAAGCAGAACATGAGCCATGGTTGGCACCTGCACTCCATTGGCTGACACAGATTCAACAAAATCTACTGCAAGAATAGGCCATGGATTGTTACATCCCACAGCCAAGACCGGGGCAGCCCAGAGGTCCAAATACAAATCCTAGGAAGGGCTTAGCCCTCCAAGAAAATTTCTTCTTCTAAAAAGACTTTCTCTGTCATTACTAGAGAGTCCCCTAAGTTAGCTGGAGCCTACGGGCCTCAGGTTAGCAGCCTTGCCATAAGGCAGTTTGGGGGGCACGCGCTCTATTCTGCTATAGCATCCCGACTATGTTTTACCAATAGAACATAAGAGGCCTGGCAAGTTGTCCATGCAGGTGTGGTCAAGCCATGGACACTGTCTGGCCACCCTCCAGGGGAGTATGAACACCTTCAGTAGCACTCTGGCCCTCTCTCGAGCTGGGCCTGGCAGACATGACCTGCTGTTCCTGAGAAGCCAGCTTGTGCTGACCAAATGAACAACAGCTCTCCTGACAAGGCCAGGTCAGCCCATCATCAGGATCAAGCCTGCAGGGACAGCCCTACTGCCTCCCTCAGCACTCGTACACTGCAGTCACGGTATCCACCAAGGAGTGAGGTGGTTACAGTCAGGAACCCTTGTCCACCACAGTCATGGTATTCACCAAGGAGTGAGGTGAGTTACAGCCAGGAACCCTCCTCTCTAGACTGGCTTGAGGCCAGATGGGCAGGGACTTTTAAAGACTGTCTTGTGTGTCTTGAGTTATCTGGAGACCTGTGATCTGCACAAGGACCCCACTGATCCAAGGAGAAACACACGGCACAGGAGTTATTGGTGCAGCTGAAAGGTCTTCCCTCAGCCTCCACCTTGAGAAAGCATAAATCGGTCGGAAGAGTAGACACGCAGGGCTCCAGCACATCAGAGGCCACGTGGATGCTTTGGTGGATGAGAAAGACCAGGGCCCCGGACCTGAAGTGGACATTTGAATTTAAAAATCTTCAGTTTCTGAGGATTTGTAGGAAATGAGGTTATGAGCAAACAACCAAGTGCTGGCTGAGTACTAACCGGAGTGGACACGAGGCAGGGCTCAGAGTGCTTCCAAGTTGGGCTCCCTGACCCCACCCTCATCAGTTTTCCCCTGAGGGAAACAGCTGGATATAGACTGCTGAGCTACAGACTTACAGGATGAGGTGGTGACTATGAGGTTGTGGCAGATATTATCTTAAGTCATAAGGTTGCAGCCCTCTATTACACTGTCATCGAGAATGTTCTCTCCTGCTTCTGTGCTTTGGTCCCACTGCCCCTCATTTAAGGCCCCTCCCCCACTCACCAGAAGGTCTGCAGCACCAGAGCAAAGGCCACCTGGCAATGAATCCCATTTTCTGGCTCAAGAAGGTCAGGAGGCAAAAGATTCCCCGAGTCCTGGCTACGGGTCCAAATGCTGTGACTTGTTTTATTATTTTTTAAAGTCTTAATTCTTTTTTAAAGTTCATTTATTATTTATTTATTTCATTTTTCTTCTTTTTAATTTAATTTTATTTTTATTACTTTTAATAAGAAATAACAGTGCAGGGGCCGGCGAGATGGTTCAGTGGTCTAAAGCGCCTGCTTAGGAAAGCTCAGGCAACTGCAGGGACTGCGGTTCGATCCCTGGCACCACATGCTGCGCCAGCCCCACCACCAGGGCGGGCTGAGCCGCCACAAAAAAATAAATAAACGGACAAACAAACACAACAAGCAAACAAACAAACAAACAAATAAATAAATAAATAAATGAAAT
>PVKN010021277.1:0-15597 GCA_004027915.1 Capromys pilorides
CTCCATCTGGCCAGTAACAGATCATATGCTCTGGTTACAAGTTGGATGAGGAAGTAAGGGCGTATTGAGGAAGAAAAGCTCTGCCTGTGACCAATAGAGGAGCATGCTGTAGGAAGGCAACTGGTTTCAGTTCTGGCATGGTTGGTAGCAGCGCTAAAAGTGTCACATATTTCCCTGGATCAAATATGACTGTGATTTGAGCTATAAAAATTTTGTTCCCTGTGACCAAAATGCCCATTAAAAACATTCCTTTTGAATTATTATTATTAGATTTATTAGTCAGCCTACAAATGACCAAAGCAACATAAAGTATACATTTTAACAAAATAAGACAAATAAATTGAATTTGTTAGAAATACCTTTTTAATGTGATGAAAAATATGTACATGGAAGATTTTTTCTTGGAACTGGAATGTGTTTCTGTTTATAACTAGATGTTCCCTGAAAACCTCATACACCCACAGGTGGGCTTTTGACAGGCAATTGGCTGACTTGTTGTTAGGCGGCGGGATCCAGTCTGACAGTAGAGGTAGGTCAGTGTGAGTGGGATTTGCAAGGGCATATTTGCCTTCCTGCCTCATCCCTGGATGTTCTCTGTGCTTCCTGTCCACCATGAGATATGCAGCTTTCTCCTGGACAGGCCCTTCCACCATGCTGCCAACCTGCAAGACTGAAACTTCTAAAATGTGAGCCAAAATAACCCTGTCCACTTTTAATTGGTAGGTGTCCAATGACTTTGTCCCAGTGACTAGGATAATGACTAAGATAGAAGGGGACAGGGCTGGTGCCTTTGCATTCTCATTTTGATGTTTGTGTGTGTAGGTTACGAGCATTCTTTGTCACAAAAATAAGTTGATAGGAGTGGAAGACATCCAAGGTGGATCCTTGGACTTCTTTTGAGTTATGTGATAGAATGCCCCTGCTAATCTATAATAAAAATTAAATATAAGGCATGGGGTGGGTGGGAGGCATGCCTTTCTTTTGTGATGTGGCAACTGGAGCAAGAGAAATGAGAAGGAAGGGCATAACAGCTCTCTGATGGGCATGCTCAGCAGGCTGGTTACAGGAAAAGTAAGGGCAGAAAATTTCCCCACACCATTTCCTCTCAGTATTTTCTCCTTACAAAGTCATTGGGGATCCCATTACTGTATGGACCCAGCATAAAGACTACTGACTGTGCAGATAAGGTAGTAACACAGGTGAAGGTTTTTGTATGCTCTGATGAGTGTGACAAATGTCATAATATATACTCTGTTCCATGTTTTTTGTTTTGTTTTGTTTTTTTTTAGTATTGTGACTATAATCAATGGAGTGAAAAAAGGCTCAAAGAACTTCATGTTGTAAGTCCTGTGAACTTCCTATTATCAGGAAAGTCTGCTCCAAGCTGGGCTTGCTTACCTGTGCCCCGAGGAAATACATATAAAAAGAGTTAGAGGAATGGAGGGAGAAGTTACTTTTTGGGAGTGGTGAACAGGGGCTGAGGCAAGGCTAGGTTCTTGGGGGAAGGTGCCCTCCTATCTGTTGGTTAGATGTCTCCTTCTGATAGTGACATTTGCTGATCAGGGCTGGTCTAGGTGAACAGGGGGAAGAGCCCTAGAGACAGTCACAGCTGTTCCCATCAGGCCCCTGTTCCAGGACATAGTTACTCCACCTCAGGAAGTTGGAGAGAACTGGGGTCTTTGGGCTTGTCAGGCTTCAGAGCAGGACAGGGACGCTTACCTAACAGGCGTGAAGTTACCACCATGGGGTGAGTATAAGTGGCTGGGGAGCTGGCTGAGGTGTGGTCCCTCCTAGCAGGATACAGTGCCATGAGTTAGATTGGGCATAGTGCCCAGTAAAAGAGGGAGAGAGTGGCTTCAGCTCCATCACTGTATAACTGCTTGATGTGGAAGTGGTTTTGGCCTTCTTGTCCTGCCTACCCCAATACTGGAGTAGCAGATCCAAGAAAAAGGGGTTGGACATGTCCATCCATCTGCTCCATGCAGTGCTCTTTGCTACCATCAGCCCGCAAGAGCTGACTATGCCCATGTTTTCCCAATTCTGTGCTGAGTGAGGTAACCTTGGTAGCCTGAGAGCCATCGCAGTGAAAATATTTAACCATCAGAAGCAGCAAGAGATCACAAACAAGTGCTTCCTAGGTAACTGAGAGCAATGGCTTTGCCCCCTGGTGAGTGCAAAACCAACAGCACAACCAGGAGATGAAAGAGTAGAGAAAGAAAGGCTTATTATTTGTAGAAATAAGGAAAGCACAGGGGCATAATTCTTAAAGCAACGCATCCCTGAACAAAAAAGCAAAGAGCTTCTACTGGAGAAATGTACACATAATCATATAAGAAAGGTTTGTCATCACGTGTATAGGCAGTCCCATTCCCAAGCATGCTCGTTTTGAGGTTGTACAGCATGTTTAAAAAGGAAAACAAAACAAAACCATGAAAGTGAATGCCTTTGCAGGGAGAATTTATTTTATAATGATCTAGGTTTATCCTAGGTCACCCAAGGAGAATGACTTGGAGTAACTTGGCATTTTCGGATGGTTTCTTATATGTTTCTTTGGAGGACCTCATGAAATTTAAAAAAAACCTTTAAAGAAGTGTTATCAGTCGTTTATAGGGTCAGCAAGCCACCCCCAGTGTTACTGAACCTAATATCTGCCTGCTGTGTGTGTGTGTGTGGGGGGGGGGCTACCCCATAGCTGCAAGTTGACACAGGTAGGGGCTAGTCAGCATCTACCCACTTAGCACTGGCCCCGGGTTCCAGGGCCAGACTGAGAGTCAAATTAGGATGGCATTTAAAAATGTATGCAGGCAAAGTTTAGGAACTAAAATGAAACTATTGAAATGGTAGAAAATGATTGAAAGGTTATTACATGGGGTAGAAAGTGTCTTTGGGTGAATCTGTACCTCAAGACAAGTTGAATTTGGCAACATATAATGTTATATTAGAGAAATAATCTGTTTCATGTCTCTCTGTTCACACCAAGATTTGATATATGTTTGGACTTGAACTCAGGGCCTAAGCATGAGCTCTACCACTGAGCTCTATGCACAGCTCCATATCTCTATTTCACATATTGTACCTCCTCAATCAAATGGTGCACCCCTAGGCCTAGTCAAATAGCTCAGCAGATTAAAGTTCCTGCAAGCAGGTGCAGGGGCCTAAGGTTCAATCCCCAGGCCTGCTGTGGCAGCCCTGCCCCAGGGTGCACTGAGATGGTAACTGAGACCGGGCGTGGTGGTGCTGCTTATAATTCCAGCCCTGGGAGGCTGTAAACAGGCAGATCACGATGAGCCTGATCTAGTAGTGAGACCCTGAACACCCTGTAGGCCCTTCTCTAAAATACAAAAAAAAAGATGTACCCAACAAACTGAAGCTGCAGAAAAGAATCTGCTGTAATCCAGGGCTGCTGAAGAAGCTAGGAAGAGTTGGGGACCTCAGAAAGCAGCTTCTCAGTGTGATTCCACTGGCCTTGGCCCTTTGGTCACTTGGACCTGAGCCATTGTGAAACAAAGCTGATGTGGCCAGGAGCCTGATGGTATCTCCTGGTGCCCTGTGTGTGTGTGTGTGTGTGTGTGTGTGTGCATATGTGTGTGTGTGTGTGTGTGCATGCGTGTGTGCATATGCATTTGTGTGTGTGTGCACATGTGTGTGGGATGTGTGTGTGTGTATGTGTGTGTGTGTGTGTATTCCTTTGTTGCCTGGCTGGGCTGTGGGCCTCACGCTTGCTGGCTAAAAGCTCTCACTTCTGCAGCTTAGGTGAGGCTGACTCTAGCTTTGGCGGAGCTGGCTGTGGCTCCAGAAGCTGCTTCTGCAGAGGCGTCAGGGTCGCTCTCCCTCCCTCCTTCCCATATTTGTACTTGGGTTTGCTCTGAGAGTGAGCAGCTGTGTAGAGAATTAGTTCTCTGCAGATCAGAGTCTTTCAATGCGACTAATTGTTTTTATAATAGGACTTGGAGAGAAGGGGGAAAACCCTCTCCTAAAAGCAAATGGATTCTCTTTCTGCCCAGCAGGTACCGAAATGTAGATGGTGTTCACATTCCCACTGAGTGCTTCGTGGGAAAAGGGCTGGCTCCCCTTGCCGGCCTGCTACATCACAGCACTTCCTCATTCATTTCTTTGAAATTCACTTTTAAGCAAAAGGTATGAGATTAAGTATTTAGATCGAATTTAAATCAAATATTAGTAAGAGGGATAGGACTGCCACAGTTGCTCCTATACTGGTATTTAAACAAAAATCTTTTATTTATTTGGTACAATGTCCTACTATGCAGCTCAGACTCATAGTTATCCTGCGTCATCCTCTGCAGCATTAGGATTACAGGTGTGTACTACCATACCAGGTTTCGGATGCTGGCTTGGCATGGGGCTGGTATGGCCTGTGGTACCAGGGATTGAACCCAGGTCCTTGTGCTTGCCAGGCAGACACTTAGACTGCCAAACTATCTCCCCAGTAACCAAACTCGTGGGGGTGGGGAGATAGGTCTGTGACACAAGTGCCTGCCTGGCAAGTGCAAAGTTGTGAGTTTGAACCCCAGTCCTGCAAACAAAACAAAACAAAACAAAAAACAAGCAAACAAAAAACTTGTGATCCACAAAATATTAATTCCAAGTCATTTTAGGACCATCCAGAAGGCTCCATTTCCAGCTAGGGCTAAGTTTGACTAGAACAAACCAGACCACAGCAGTGTAACTATAACAGACAGCTGAGTTAGCTAGAAATATAGACAGTCAGGTAGGGTGGGCCCTCCAGAGAGTGAGGCCAAAAAGTGGAAATGAACCAAGGCTTTGGCCAAAGGTGTACCAGTTGGAGGACAGGCCTAAGAGAACAGCAAAGAATTAGGCCTATATACTCCCCGAGGGATGAGATAAGTGAGAAATTGGTCTAATACAGCCTAGATAGACATCAGTCAGTCCAGTGGGCAATAAAGACCCCAGATCCAGGCTGGAGATCCAATACCTACTGAAGAATTCTTTTTTCCGTGCTCGCTCTCTATGTTATTTACTTCTTCACTGGATCCATATTATCTAAGCAGCTACATTTAAAATTTTATTGGTTGATTATGTCTATAACCACATTATAATCACATGGTTGTGCTCGATAAGCTTTTCCTTGAGAAGTAGGGTCCTTGGGCCACCCACTGAGGACCCCCTTTTGTCCTTAGACAGAAGCTTTCTTTCTCTCAATAAATACTTCCTACACTTATCCTCTGTTGTTCCTAGAATTCATAGATTTTAGAGAACACAAACTCAGTGTATCAGACATCTAACAGGTTGGGGGTTGTATTTCCCTTATATACTTGGAGGTTGCTTTATATATTTGGGAGTTCCTTTATATATTTGGGGGTTCTGATATCATCCCTGCCTCATAACCAAGAAGGGATTTATCTTTTTCATGTAACAAGAAGTCTGGTGTGAGCAGGTGCAGAACTGGTATAGCTACTCAAGGAAGCCAACATAATCTCACTAGTTTCTAGATCCACATCTTCTTTCTTTAACAGACTCCCTTTGTCCCAGGTGGCAGGAGGGCTCCTCTTCCTCTGGGAGCTGCCCTTGAGATGCAGGAGAAACCAAGGGCCATAGGCAAAGGACCAAAGAGACAGTGATGGTCCCGCAGTCACATGTTTCTATTGTTTAGGAAGCTGGGCCCCCCCTCAAGTCTCAAGTGTTCAGAGGTGGGTTGCTGGAGGTGGCTGGGTCATGGGTGCTGGACTCAGTGCATTCAGCTGCTGACAAGTTCATAGCTAAATGTGTTGTTAGGAGGGGGGGTTTGGAGTGGGGAGTTGGGTGACCTGAAAGGGAGTGTTCTTGTTCTTGGTACTCCTTTCTCTCTGTCTCTCTCTGTCTCCCCGTCCCCCTTTTCAGGGTTGCCACTAGGGGGCAGCTTTTCTCTGCCATGCTCTTCCTCCATGATGTTTCTGTTCCAGAATGAGATGATCATGAACTGAATTTCCTAAACTGTGAGTCAAATTAAATCTCTCTCCTCTTAAGTTGTGGGTGTTGGCTACTGTGTTCTAGCAATGGGGAAGCAGACTAGTCCACACTCTGTGGTATTTACTATGAACTGAGAATGCAAACAACAGTGTCATAGAGCTTCGAGGCCCAACTCTCAGCTCTGTACCCATCCTGTAACATCAGCCAAAGGAAAGATCAGTGGTGAAGAGCATGATGGGAGATTTTAATGGACAAGGCCATGCTGGAAAACACAGATAAAGAGATTCAAGGTCTAGCTTCAAAAGGCAGACAGAAGCTTCCTGGTTTTATAGAATAGGAAAACTGAACAAAAGCAGGATTGGGAGTTTGCACAGCTGGTAGTGCAGATAATTCTGGTTAAGTTGTGGTCTGGTTGATCAGCCATCAAGACTGGTTCAGGGAGGCTGGTCACGGCTTGCAGGGCATTTTGGTTCTTATTGTGAGAGGAGGTCTGCTTCAGGGGTAAGCTCATCACTGGGTGACCTGAAAGAGTCTGCTTTTCCTGGAATTAGGGTGACTGAGGTTTGGAATAATGGCTGGAGGCTTCTAGGCATTGTTTCAGGGTGTCTGGAAGAGGATACATTCAAAAGCTGGCAGTCAAATATCCCTGGGGGGAAATATATATATATATATATATATATATATATATATATATATATATATTTGTGTATTTGGTGCAGGGTCTCACTATGCAGCTCCAACAGCTCTGACTCATAATGATCTTCCTGTTTCAGCCTCCCCAGCACTGGGATGACAGACATGCTCCACCATGCCCTGAGGCAGGGCCAGCACGGCATGTAGTACTGGACATTAAACCTTGTGGGTCCTTGTGCTTTCAGGCAGGCACTTAGACTGCTGAGCTATCTCCCCAGCTCTCTCTGAAAATCTTGATAATTAAGTTACTCTTCTCTTTGTGTTCTTGGTCATGAAGAGAGATGAGTCAGCCTAGGTACATTTGAGGCTTGTTATGCCTATGTGCAAAGCTTAGCAGAGATGCCAGTCTTCATTCTACTTTAGTTACTGACTTCCCTAGTCTCCAGACCCCTGTTATCAGCGTGCAGGTATTTATAATAATTTTCTTCAAAATTTACAAAACTTGGAGGCTGTTGTTCTTTGGTAGGTTAATGAATAAATTTTGATACACCTGGACAGTGGAATATTATTCAGCACTAAAAAGAAATAAGTTATCAGATCATGCAAAGACATGGGGAGAGTCTTAAATTCATATTATTAAGTGAAAGAGCCTAATCTCAAAGGAAGGCATTCAACTGCATGGCATTCTGGAGAAGGAGACATGTGCTGGAGATATCAAAGGGATCAGTGGTTGACAGGGGTTGGGGAGGGAGGAATGGTGAGGGGGAGACAGGATATTTAGGGGAGCAAGACTATCCAGTGGTGAGTGCATTTAATTCTACATTTGCCTGAAACCAGACTACACCAAAGCGAACCATATTGTGAACTGTGGGCTCCAGGTTAAAATGATATGCTAGGGTGATGTGACAAATGCACCACTTCCAGGAGGTGTGGTCACTGGGAGAATTCAAGCACAGCTGTGGCAGACCATGTATGGGGAATCAATTTATTTTCATTTCAGTTTTGCTGTGAACTTCAAACTACTTTAAAATTTTCTTTTCAAAAAGTCCTATTTAGTGGCTGGGGAGATAGCTCAGCAGTCCAAGAGCCTGCCTGGAAAGCACAAGGACCTGGGTTCAATCCCCAGTACCACATGTGGTGTCAGCCCTGGAACCCTGGGCACACCCAGCCAGCCACCAAGACTGGGCTTGGTGATGCACACCTGTAATTCCAGCACTGGGGAGGCTGAGACAGGAGGATCACTATGAGTCTGAGCTGCATAGAGAGACCATGTACCAAATAATTAAAAAAAAAATCAACAGACCTACTTAAAAAAATGATGGGCCAGTTGAGTTTGTTCTTTTTTATTAACAAAGGAGCAGCTTCCTCAGCCTATCTTGTAGCAGGATTTTCACAGCAAGAGTAAGACATTGAGATTTTTTCCAGAAAGTAACAGTTATCTGTGATGACATGGGGCTCAGTAAGGTAATATCCAGAAGGCTGAGCTCCAAACTTGGCAGGCTTTGCTCTTTATACAAGTTTTGTGTCTTTGCCTCCCATAAATAATAACAAACTAACTTCCTATAGCTGGGCACAATCCATTACAGAGCAGCATCAGAATGACACGTGCATGTTAGAGCCTGACCAAGCGGTGTTGTCTTTCTTTATTCTGAGAAGGCTCCCCCACTCCACTGTATTCCTTCAGGAGGGACCTGATCACAACTCCTCCAGGGAAGGGTCCCTCCACAGGATGTCCATCAGCAGAATGGATAAAGCCAATGTGGCATCTATACGCAATGGCGTACTACTGTGCTATACAGAAGGATACATTTGAGTCATTCGTAGGAAAATGGATGCATCTCAAGACCATGGTAAGTGAAAAAAAAATCAGACACACAAGCTTAAATATCTCATGATTTTTCTTATATGAGAAACCCAAAGTATAAATAAATCAAGAAGAAAAACAGAAGATAAATAATTAGGCCTTTTGCAAATGGGGAGGGGATCAAGGGATGGGGAAAGGGACATAGAAACATTGAGATGTGTTACATACATGTACCACCTCCCCACCATGAATGTAATCATTATGTTCTACAAACATGTACTGATAAAAACTAAGGTTAAAAAAAACCCAAAGAGTAGCTTTAGTAGAAATCTTTCCCAGTAGACTTTTGCTAATATTTTAAAGGCCAAAATGGTGTTGCCTGACCACCCCACACTATAAGGTAGTAGCTATTTTAAAAAGTACGTTATTGTACCCTTCCTACTAATATTGAAATACTATTAAGAAAGAAAGAGAGAATAGCTATGGAGCAGGTCACCTGAGGTGTTGACCACACCTTCTCCACCCACCAAATCTTTGACCCACTGGCTGCCTGATAACCATATCAATCAATTAATCATTTACCTTTCATACTTTGTTTTTTTTTTTTTTTTGTAGAACTGGGGATTGAACTCAGGCCGCTGTCCTTGCCAGGCAAGTGCTTATTCTACTGAGCTATCTCCACAGCCCCTTACCTTTTATACTTAAGCATTGTTTTCTATTAGGATGCAGTATCCCTGGGAATAGGCATTAGTGATCATATCCTAAGGATGAATACACTTACTGTCTATTTTCAGAAATCATTTTTCCTCTAGCTACCCTGAAACCCCCAACGGGACTCTGTGACACATTTTAGTGTCTCTGTGGCTTTAAGTGATGCTGCTTCATAGACTGGGGATACCAGGCCAAGGCGAGAGTCATATGCTCTGGGCAGGCACAAGAGGTGGCTCTCACTATGCCCCTGTGACAGTTATTTGTTATGAATGTGGTCTTTGGACAGCCCTTTTCTGCAGTGCTTGTCTTTTCTAAGGGAGAAGGCAGAGCTTATTTCTCTTGCCTTCTCTGGAAACCAGAGCATAGGCATAGGCACAGTGAAAACTGTGCCAACAAAGACATACGCCTATTTTACAGCAGTGGCAGAAAGATGGCACCTGTGGAATTTGCTTTCTGGAAAGTGTGGCAGAGTGGCTCAGGGGCAGCTCTTTAATGCTTGAGGGCTTTGCAAGACTGTCTCTCAGCAGCAGCAAGAGTTGCATGGTGTCTGAGCTCCTGGCTGCATAACCCCCAGGCTCTCCCTGGCTGTACCTGGGATTTTGTTTTTTTTCTTTTTAACAAATCCTTGCTCTTTGAGACACAGCGGGCTAGAATGGGTTCTTATGTTTGTAATTTATAACCTAGCTGGTACAGTCTTGCAACCTGTCTTCCTCAGGCCACTGTCTAAAATGTAGGTCCCTTTGTGACATCCACTGTGTTTCAGGCTCTATGATTTCCTTCCCTAACCATGACCTATGCCCTTGCTACTTCTGCCCCCTCACTAATCCCTAAGTAAACACTATTCCATGGTCATTAAGTTGCTGCATCCTGGGGCCTTCCACTATCTGGCCGGAGAGGAGTTCTAGACCCTGCCCTGCCTAAGGCAAGGATGTGATCCTTCTTCTTTGCCCCAGACTTCCTGGGCCATGCAGGGGAAAGGCTGTCACCTGTCTCCTTTGCTTTGGTGATTATGGATGTCTCTTTAAAGGTCAATGCATCTGCTCTTATCTTTTCAGCAGTCATGTCTCGATGCCAAGCTCATGAACTTTGTCTCTGAAATTAAATCTACCTATTCTTAAATTGTTTGTCTGGCCCTTGCATGGGCTGCTTTGGGTGTATCAGTGTTACTTTATATAATCAGATTCTACTCCTCCAGTGACTAGAGCTCAGATCATATTCCTTCATATTTGAAATCCTCATAGTCCTGCAAACAGTAGGCTCTCAGAAAATGTTTAATGATAAAAAGATGTTCAATAATAAAAAAACAAACAATGTTTCTGGTTTGGAGACAGATTCTCACTTTGTAGGACAGGCTGGCCTTGACCTCATCATGTAGCTCAGACTTGGCTCAAACTGGCAGTGATCCTCCTGCTGGGAGCCTCCGAAGTGCTGGGATTACAGGTGTGCACCATCATGCCTGGCTATTATACTATTTTTAGTGGACTTAAATCTTTCAATTTAGTCCATTCCTTTCTTTTTCTCTTCAGTTTCCATGATGTGGGTTACATAATCCCAAGAAAAAATTACCAAAGGATATTTCCCCAAGCCTCGTGCGAGTAGGTATAGCATGTGATTTGAGATTGTCCAGTTAGAAGTGCACACATAAAACATGGGCAGAAAGTGAATGATGATGGAAGATGCAATGAGACTGACCTGCAAGACATGGTAGCAGAGGTTCAAGTCTTCTCTGGGGCAGTTCTGGTAAAGATTTTGACCTGAAGGCTGGTGTTCTCTCAGAGGCAACAGTGGGCTAGAGCACCAGGGGTGTTTCTGATGGAAACAATCCAAAGACCAGTTCACTACTGGTCCTGGCTGCTTTATTGTCTCATGGAGTTTCCATCCTGTCAAGCACACAATGAAGATAAGCAAGCCTATCATACTGGGTTGTTCTGGGAATTACAAGAATGTTTGTGGAACATTTAGCACATTGCCTGGCATTGAGTTGGTACTCAGTAAATGAAAGGGTAGCTATTCTAGTGATATATATATATCTTCCCTAAACCTAGAATATTTTTGGAATTTCCTGCCATAAAGATGCAAGATAAAAGATGGTAACCTGTAACCTGCCAAAGTATCTTTCTACTTGTCCTGTTCCTTGAGACATTTAAAATTCTTTGGAAGCCAGCAGTAGTGATAAACACTGTCTCTCCAAAATGTGATGTGGTCTTCCTGCACTTGACTTTGGCTTTTTCACTGATTCTAATTAGATTAAGGCTACAGTGGTCCTGAAGATAGTAATTTGAATGGCTCATGGGTGAAACAGTATGAACATCAGTATCAGGCATGACTTTGGGGAGGTTTTGGCAAATATATTATTTTCTTTCATGTAATATTAAAAACTATTCATTCATGTCTCTTTGTTCCTTCATCACTTTTCCCTGGTGTTTAAATCTTTCACCCTGGCATTGGTCCAAGTATCCTCTTGGGTTATTTCTGGTTTGGCTGTTTGGAACATGCTGATTTATGGTGCCTTGTTGCCTCCATGAGGCCAGGGAGGGAGCTGCCAAAGGCAGTTGAAGACATTGGCAATGCAGCAGGGTGGTCTTGACTATGGTGTCATTGTTGTACTGTCTAGAGATGACAGGGTGTAGAAAGTGTTCTTAGATGGCGTAATGACATGAGCAGATAAAAAGCAGACAGGCAGGGCAGTGTTTTGAAGACACCATAGGAGTTATATAAAATTAAAATTCTTAAACTGAGTTTACTTAGTCAAGGACAAGCTGGACAGACTGATAACTTCAGGGGTGTTTATGATGCTTGGGCAGTGCAAGTGGCCTTAATTTTAGTGTGAGCCCTACCTATTAGGCAGGCAGCTCGTTTGTACATTTCTGATGCCTTGTCCTCATTGCTTTGCTGTTCTTCGATAGCCAGATTCTTTCCATCTTCCACCCACTACTCCACACCTACCCTTCATCCTCCTAGTCCAAGTTAACATCATGTTAACTTTGCTTTGAGAATCTAGGACTCCCTTTGATCTTGCTGAAACATCAAGACATGACTTTTATGAACTATCTGACCTTAACTGAATTATTATTCCTTTCTGTGCTTTATTGTCCTTACTTGTGGTGAGGATTTTAAAACACTGCTTCTTCATATGCCCCAAGGGCTAATGTGGAGACATGTCCCCTCTTCTGTTTGAAGCAAACAAAATATGGAATGTGTACTGGTGATGAAGGCAGCAATACCTTCTGGAAATGATGGAGTACCCTGCCATGTCTTTAACCATCCTGTCCCTTTTGGACATCGATGAGGAACAGAGACTGATGCTTTTCTCTTTCCTTTGTGGAATTTTCCTATTTCTTCCATCCTTTCATCCTACTCTCTATTTATTTCCCTTACCTTTGTTTTCCTCTGTACATCAAAATGGTGGAAACATTGGACTGTTTATTAGGGGTAATGGGAAAGTAGAGACTCATTTCCATGTGTTGATTTTTTACTGCAAATCAGGAAGGTGAGCCCAGGTGCCGCTGGTTGCAGATGGAAGTTGATTTTCCTTTCAAAACATGCATGTGACAAACATACTTCAACAGGACTAGTTATCCCTGCCTACCCTGGTTGACCATAGATGGGACTGGGAGATTTTCTGTAGTTTCATAAAAGGAGATTTTTGTCTGCATGTGATGGGTGGGTAATCCTGACTGCCCTCAAAAGCAGAGATCAAATTCTTCAACCAGACCCATTCTTGCTGCAGTCTGCCATTGGTAGGGCTTTCCTATTTTTGAAAAGACAATGAACTGTATAGTTGGTTTTACTAACATACATAACTAAGTCATAGGACTAGATTTTTGATAGCATCTACCTGAACTCTTGAAATCTGAATTTAGTCTTAAATTACTGTGTGTTACCATTTCCAGATTTAAATATTGTTTCCAAAAAGAACAGGGTTGTAAATTCTCCAAGCAATAAAGTATGTGAATGAATAAAATATATTGATATATTACTAATAGAATAATAAATGGTAATAATAATAAAATAATAAAATAGGCAATGCTGTGTGTGTGGGTTTTATTATTTTTTGTTGTTTTTGCAGGACCAGGGTTCGAACTCATGACCTTGCACTTGCCAGGCAGGCACTTGTGCCACAGAGCTATGTCCCCAGCCCCCCTGTTATTCTTGTTTTGGAAGATGCTATGGTTTGAATGTGTTTTCCAAAAAGCATGTGTAAGAAACTTAATTGTCACTCTAATAGCATTAAGAGCTGGGACCTTAAAATGCGGTTAGACGACTAAGGCTCTGCCCTGGTGAATGGATTGATGCTGTTCTTATGGGCATGGCTTGTTTTTGAAGGGTCTACAGGGTATTGAGGGTCTCACTACTAGATCGAACTCGTAGTGATGTTCCTGTTTACAGCTTCCCAAGAGCTGGGATTACAGGCATGCACCACCACACCCAGTCTCAATCTTGCCACAGTGTGCACCAGGGGCAGGGCCGGTATGGTGTTCGAATACCTGCTGACCCCTGTGCCTGATTGTATGTGCTTTAATCTGCTGAGCTATTTAGCCAGCTCTTGTGGCTTTCTTATTATGTAACTGGGATTGTATGAGACACTTTTGGACTCTTTTTCTCTTATACTCTTTGCCCTCCTGTAGGGTGACGCAGCAAAAAGGCCCTTGATTTTGGTGTTCCCAAAGTACAGTCTTGGCCAATACCTTTCTGTTCATTAAAAACTACCCAGACTCTGGTGTTCTATTATCATAGTACTTAATGGACTGAGACAGCACAGCTTGACTTAACTATTTCTGCTCAGAAGAATTTCTCCCAACATCTTGGTCTTAAAATTTTATCCGCTTTAAAACCCAGCTCAGAAGAAAGTAAGAAAGAAAGAAAACAAAACAAAACAGAAAAAAAAAGAAAACCTAACTCAGTGGTTACTTGCTTTTGAACGTGAGTTTCTGCTCACTGTAAGAATGAAGTGCTCACAGTGATATGTGTGCACCCATGTTTGTAGCAGCACAATTTGTCATAGCTAAATCTTGGAAACAACCCAGATGCCCCTCAACTGAGGAATGGATAAAGAAGGAGGAATGAATATTTATTTTACAGAATAGAGTATTTTTCAGCTATAAGACAGGATAAATTTGAGTCTTTTGTTGGTAAATGGATGTAACTAGAGAACATACTCTTAAGTGAAATAAATCAGACCAGCAGGTGCAAACATTGTATTGTCTCCTTAGTGTGAGAACCGGAAAGAGAAAATGGAATCTAAAGGGTACAACTGATACTGGGAAAAGGGAATGGACTTATTCAAAAGGAAAGAGTTACTGAGTTGAGGAGAAGGACAGGAGAGGGAGTGGGGGAAAGGGATTTGTATATGTATGTGAGCAGGTTGGTTTGGACAAGTGTACTGTGTATTTCTGCTGGTCTATGGAAAGAAGCAGATAATGCTTAATTTGCCTTGTCTTCTTTTTCTCTTAAGTTTTTATTTGTTTCTTCCTTTTTTCCTTTTCTCTTCCAATTTTCCATACATATATTTGGTAGTATGAATAACTGGCTGGGAGACAATACTATGCATTACAACAAATACTGTGAAATTCATATTACTTTGTTGAGTGAAATTCTGTATCACTTGTGATTTTTGTGTTTTAATACTACTTTGTACTATTTATAAAATAAAAAAGAGAAAAAAAAAAAAAAAAGAGGATCCAGGAAAGGTAGAAGGGAGGGGAGGGGAGAGGACTGAAGATGTGCTGTGCACATGTGACAACTCCACGCCCAGATGGAAGCATCATGTGATGCACACAGATTCTCATAAGAGAATTGAAAACAAGAACGTACTAGAGATTCACATCTCTATTCAAAGGCCACAATATCAAATATTGTCTACAGGTACAGCCACGGATGCCACTCAGTGAGGTCACCCGGTGCCCGAGGAGTCTTGCAGCCACTGTAACAAAATGATCCATGTTGCAGCGACTTCTCAACTTCCTCCCCACACATACAGGAGGATGAACAAAGGCTAGCTGTGGCCTCACCCAGAGGGACACAGCTATGGGGGTGTCTAAGAGCCCTTCTTCTCCTTCCTTAGTGAGTGATAAATCTGATGATCCCACAGAAAATGTTCAGAACACAGCCTAGATCTGGAGACATGGAGAGCTTTCTAGGAACTGGTAAAATTTCCAGAATCAGAAAGGAATGAGGTGGGTGTGACACCATGGGAAGAAAAGGTGACTTGAATGTGCTGGAATTGAATTAATCCATTTTACTTCTATTCTACTGCTCCTGTGTGAATTTCTCCTTCTTTGACAATGAATGAGTCCTGTATTCCATCAATCTAAAAGACCTCGGACCCTTTTTTCCTCTTGGAGTGGTAGGATGTGACTCAGAACACGCAGCTGCACTGGACCACACTTCTCACTCCCCACATAACTTCCAACCTCTATTTCCCCACAGAGATAGATGAATTTTGGACTCTTCTCTGACCTCCCCCACAATGTCAGGGTCTGGTATTCTGTGTGTCATCCTTATCAGAGCGTCTTAGATCA
>PVKN010021278.1:0-15595 GCA_004027915.1 Capromys pilorides
GCCGGCGAGATGGTTCAGTGGTCTAAAGCGCCTGCTTAGGAAAGTGCAGGCAACTGCAGGGACTGCGGTTCGATCCCCGGCACCACATGCTGTGCCAGCCCCACCACCAGGGCAGGCTGGGCCAGCCGCAAAATAAATAAATAAAGAAGCAAACAAACACAACAAGCAAACAAGTAAATAAATAAATAAAAATTAAAAACAAAAAAAAAAAACACAAATAAGATTATGAGCATAATTGCTTAGGTAATATTGATTAAATGGGGAAGCAAGTCCTGTAAAAAGGAGACAGGAAACAGAACAGGGATCTTCCTAGAGGGGTGGGACAGTGGCTCTTCCTGGCTTTCCCAAGGTGACGATACTATTTAGAATATCAATGACTGTTGTTTATGCTTAAGGGAAGTCTGTGGGTGCATTCCGTTCAGCTTTTGTCCTGAGGTGTGGCCCTCAGCCAGGGTGCCTATCTCTGCTACAGTTGCCAGGGATCCGGTCTTGTGCACTGATAGGGCCCCGCCCTGTCTGGCTGCCTATAATAGTTCTGCCTAACTTAGCAGTCTGTAACACTCGCCCCTCTGACAAAGTGTCCCTGAACTGCCATGAGGAAGCAACGGGTGATGACCCATCTGGTCTCTTCAGGTTGAAGAGGGAGTCAAGCTGTGACTGGCAGTCAGAGACACCCTGCACAGGTGTCTATAGGCCCCTTGATAGATGCCAGGCATTCATGTTTTGGGTAGGCGTGTGGATTTAAGTTTGGAGGAGACAGAACCAAAGAGACAAGTTTGCATGGGCCAAATAATAAGATCTACAGAATAATTATGAATACAGTCAACAAAATTTCTACCATGATGTAACCACTTCCCACAAAGGAGATGAGGAAAAGCCTGAGTCTGACATGCCATTAATTTGTCATCTAGTATCTTGCACAGCTATTGAGGTATGAGTTGAAGGATCAGAAATGCACACACAACATTCAGCTTTTACAATGGCTCAATAACCCCCGGCGCTGCTATTAGAATGCCCAATGCCATTTGATTTTCTTTTTCTGTATTTAGGGCCATCTGATTTTTGAAGATGGTTTATCTCATTAATTTTATTTCTTTAGGAGAGAGAGACCAGCTGTGGTATCAAGAGATAGTAAAGGCTTTGATATGTGCCATAAAATTGTCTCTCAATAAGGTTAAACCGGTGGATTCTGATAAAAGAAATCTAGCATATTTGTCATTGGTTTTGTCTGCATCATCACTTGGGGTCTGACAGCCTGTACACAAGAATAAACACGTTTTTAAGAAGTTAGAGAATGTACAATTAAAGTATAAACACTAAGCTGACATGTAAGTTTAGAACCTGTTCTTAAGGGACTGGAATAACAATTATGGTCCACTGGCTCCTAGACCCCTGCACTAATGGAGTAGGATATTTTGCTGTAAGTCTCTCCAGTCTTGGTTGTAATTATTTTTAAATTTTTGATGACTTAGGAGAACTATATTATAACAATTAACACACTATTTTGACCAATGAAAAACTCAATGTTACATAGGTCTTGCTTCAACTTGGCCTTAACTACCCAGCAGAAAAGTTTAACCACAAGGCATAAAAGTAAAGCAAGATTAGTTTGCTGAGCTATAAAAGGCTCAAGTCAACAGCTTCAACATTGCCAGTTCTGCCAATAACCCACTACTATTACGGAATATTGCTCTATGTATGCAACTACTTTCTCTTAGTTCAATGAGAAAAAATATTTGTACCAATAGTGTTTAGAAAAGTTATCATGTCTGCATCTTGTACTCTGAACAACTACTATGAAGACAGCAATATGCATTGTATCAATTATTGTGACTATCCTGCTAATGTGTTTTAAAACTGTTTCAACGTTATGTCTTATTAAAAGTAAAAAAATAAATAAATGAAAAAAACCTCAAAAAACAAAAAGAAAAACTCTTAAGTTGTTGTACAGAAACTACATACATATATATATATATATATATATATATGTATATATATAGTCTTGGTAAAATCAGTCTCAGCATCATTTTGATTGGTTGGCAACCTGGATATTATGGTATTTAGACATGTTACAGTATTTAGACAGGATAAAATATCTCTCCTCAGGACGGGAGCTAGATTTTTAGGCATAACTAAAAAGAATGGGTAAAGAGAAAGTATCCCAGTTACAGTGTAAGCAAGTTATTTTTCCTGGTGACTCTGATGGCTGGAAGGAAGGCCAGAGTTGGAGAAGGACAAAGATACGTGCATCAGTGTCTAGCAACAGGCTGGTTTCTTTTTCCACTGTGGCTTCTCTATGGAGATGACAATCTGCCAGAGGGAGAAGGCAGAGAGTGCCCTGGGGCCCTTCAGTCCTGCAGGGCCAACTGCTAGGATGCATCTGAACCTCAGAGGACAGTTGGACTTCTGAGGTCATCTTTGCATTAATTCCTCTTAAGGCGGCAGCAGGTGGGTATAGTCACCAAGCTCTATTCGGAGCCTGAGAATCAGTTTCTTTAAAGAATGAAACAGAGCTGGGCGTGGTGGCGTGCGGCTAAGGAAGGAGGATCAGTGTGAGTTTGAGACCAATCTGGGCTGCAAAGGTGAGTTCAAGGCAGCCTGAACTGCATAGTGAAGTCCTGTCTCAAAAAGACAATCAATCAATCAATCAATCAATCAATAAAAATAGCCGGATGTGGTGGCGAACACCTATAATCCCAGCACTTGGGAGGCTGAGGCAGGAGGATCGGTGCAAATTTGAGACCAGCCTGGCTACAAAAGTGAGCTCAAGGCCAGCCTGAACTGCGTAGCAAGACCCTGTCTCAAAAAGACAAGAAAGAAAGAAAGAAAGAAAGAAAGAAAGAAAGAAAGACAGCCACTTTCTCCCAATCTCTGTTTTCTCTCTTTGATCACATCTTCATCTTATTTATAAAATACTATGGAGGCAGTTTTTACCAAAGTAGCAAGTGATCTGGAGCAAGAGCTATCTTTTGTAACTTTTTCTTTTTCTTTTCTCTCTTTTTTTTTTTTTCTTTGTCTCTTTGAGACAGGGTCTCACTATTCAATTCAGGCTGGCCTTGAGCTCACTTTTGTAGCCCAGGTTGGTCACAAACTCGCACTGAGCCTCCTGCCTCAGCCTCCCAAGTTCTGGCACCACCATACCCAGCTTTATAACTTTTTCTTAATATCTGGGGCTAATTGGGTAATACCCATGTCTTTAAGGGCTGGCCAGATAGCTTAGTGGACTAGAGTGCCTGCTTAAGAAGGTATAGAGACCAAGGTTCAATCCCCAGTGTGCTGTGCTGGCCCCATTCCTGGAGCACACTGAGAGTCGACTGAGATTGGGTGTGGCGGTGGCACGCACCTGTAATCCCAGCGCTTGGAAAGCTGAAAATAGGAGGATCACTGTGAGTCTGAGCTATGTAGTGAGACCCTGTAGACCTTGTACTAAATACATAAATAAGAGAAAAATAAATTTAAAAAAAAACATGTCTTTAAGTATAACTTGTCCTTCTATTGAATCATGAGATATGGACATATATATAACCAATGTCTCTTGCAAATTACCTAAGAAGGCAGAGGGGTGCTCATTTTTCTCTTGTTGAATAGCTGAAAATTTGAACTACTAATCACAGGGCTTGGCTATCGTCCCTTTTAGGCCTTCGTGAGCACATGTCTGGAAATCCTCCTATTCCAGTCTCCCATCCAGTTGCTAAGACAGTAGGGGTCTGAAGTAGGGAGTGCTTGGGCTCAGGGGGAATTGCTTGTTAGCCTGATGGTCATCTTCTGCCTATCTAAAATTAACAATATGGTCTTCATCCCCAAATGCGTTGGCAGCTTGTAATGCTGATTATCTCTTACCAGAAGTCAATGTTTGATTTAGGCTCCAGTCTAGCTCATAAATCTGAGTAAGTCTTTATTAGAGTCATCTGAAATCTTTCCTTATCTGGGCCATCTGAAATTTTTGTTGCTTTAGATCACAGAGGAAACAAAAGCACACATGAACTCTGGAGATTGCAAATTGCCCATTTGCTTCCTGTGAAGAATTCTGTCCTTGCGGAGCTTCATAAACTCAGATAAGGATAGGTATAGCCCTGTGCAGATTTGGATTACAGCTGGCCTAGAAGCCCCACGCTCAGGACCAGAGCACGAATACAGAGAGCTTTAGATTCAGTAATAATGGGTGAGGTTCAGACAACCTGATTAAGATTGTCTTGGAAACCTGGTTTTCAAGTTCCAAAGATTGGGGAGAATAGTCTCAGGCTCTGGGACAGTACATACCATAAGGGCCTCAGGTGCCTGGTTTTCCTGTGACTCAAATTTACCTTTAGAACACAAATAAGGACTATTTCTTAGTGCAAATCAAATCTGAACATAAGACATTTTCTGTCTTATTTTACATACAATTCTAGCTATAAAATAATATTATAATTAATATTTCTCTCTGCTTTCCATTTTGGCTCTAGCAGGTAGGTGGACCACACTTATGTGGAGAAGAATATCAAATGGCTCTTTTTCTTTTTGTTGTCTTTTTGTAAGTTGTTTTTTTTTTTTTTTTTCAGAACTGGGAATCGAACTCAGGACCTTGCACTTGCCAGGCAGGCACTTGTGCCCCTGAGCTATCTCCCTGGCCCAAATGGCTCTTTTCCAACATGTAAAGGTTGTACATCTTCCAGTGCTTAAAAATGCATTCCAAGCTTGGTCTGTCAGCACTTGGGAGGCTGAAGCAGGAGGATCGCTATGAGTCTAAGGCCAGTCTTGGCTATGTAGTGAGTTAATGATCAGCCTGAACTGCATAGTGAGATCTTATCTCAAAAAACAAAACAACAAAAGAATGCATTCCAAAGGAGTAAGAGTCAAAGTCGACATTGAACTTCCCATTTCTGAAATACAAAAAGAAACAATTTGGGCATCCCTTTAATTTCTATTTGATTTCTATACCATGGAGATGTCCCTCAAATAGATTCCACTCCAGAGCAGGTGGATGCCATCTGGAGAGACTAGAAAGCAAAATCCAGCCAGTCTGTTCACCTTTGAATTGGTGTGTGGTTTCATCTTCCGAGGGAGCCTGTGAACTTACTCGTTTAGGACACTTATCAGCAAAGTTACAATTGATCGCAATTATGGCAGTAACGTTTAAAGAAGGAAGCATAATTTTGTAGTAAACTGTTGCTCTTTGTTCTTTGAAAGAGGGCATATATGGAAAAGTGAGTTGGAAGTAGCGAGAGTGCTTCTCAGGCTGCAGAGGAGCTCACTTTGAGAGGAAGATCGTAACAGTTGACTTAAACAATTCTGTCCCCGGCCCTAGAGGAAAGAAGTCTCCAAGACACTTGTTTTATCTCTCTAATCACCTAGGCAACCTTTCCTAGCAGCAGGACAAAGCTGTGCTTTATTTATATCTTTGAAGCTTACAGTTTAATTTATATTTATCATCCATCAATCACACTTTACATGTTAGCAAAGGCACATTTATTAGTCTTTTATGTACACATGAAAGAACATGTTAAGTAAAATCCCTGTATTACTCTTAGCATATATAAAACACAAATGTGAAGTGTTCCTCTGGTAGCTTCTGTGAAAGGCAAACAACTGTTGCAAGCTGTTTCAGCCTCATATTTGGAGGGAGGGTTAAGGACAAAGTGGTAAAGTCAACTCAAAAGGCAAGGGGAGGGCTAGGGAGATAGCTCAGTAGAATAAACTCTTGCCTGGCAAATGCAAGGACCTGAGCTCAATCCCTGGTCCCAAAAAAAAAGGCAGGAGAATTTTCAGTCTACTCAGAGAGAGAGAGAGAGAGAGAGAGAGAGAGAGAAATATGTTAGATAAATGGAGATTTTTCTGTATTCAGAGCCGTTTTTCAATGAAGAATTTTTGGGTGTTTGCCAGGTAGTAGGCCCTGGCCATGACCCCTCAGTTGTTCTCAATTTTCATTGGTTAGCACAACCAGAGATCAGTCTTCAGAAAGGAATCCAGCTGTCTGTCTGGTCAACGTTCCATTGGCCAGTGGCCATTGGCATCAACAGGGGTTCACCAGAAGATGCTGGTGAAATCTTTCCTCTGCTTTAAAAGTGGGAGCTACTCTAAGAGCATTTACCTCACTCGTAGAGTAACCACTGTTTGTTAAGGTCTGTAAGGGATGGGTAAAAGCTTGAGAAAAATTATTATCTAGTGCTTTATAAGGTAATAGTAAAGATTTTAAGGTCTACAACTTTTATTTTATTTTATTTTATTTTATGTATTTAGGACAGGGTCTACAGGGTCTCACTACATAGGTCAGACTCATGGTGATGTTCCTGTTTTCAGCCTCCCAAGTGCTGGGATTACAGGTATGTGGCACCATGCCCAATCTTGATCGCTC
This sequence comes from Capromys pilorides, assembly GCA_004027915.1. Lineage (NCBI taxonomy): Eukaryota > Metazoa > Chordata > Mammalia > Rodentia > Capromyidae > Capromys > Capromys pilorides. The sequence goes on from PVKN010021278.1 coordinate 6,335, forward strand.
TCTCAGTGCATCCCAGGGGCGGGGCTGGCACAGCACACCAGGGATCAAACCCTGGCCTCTGCACTCTGCTTAAACGGGCATTTTAGTTAGCTGAGCTACCTGGCTGACCCCAGTCCTCAACTTTTTATAAGAGTATTTTCTCCTATACACATAAATGATAGGTAGACCTAAGAAAGGAAAAGGAAAGGTTGGAGATTCTCCCTTAGGCTAAATGTCTTGGGGCTGGGGAGATAGCTCCACGGCACAAGTGCCTGCCTGGCAAGTGCAAGGTCTCGAGTTTGAACCCTAGTCCTGGGGGCGGGGTGAGTCTTTTGTCCCTTTTGTCTCTTCCTCTTTGTCTTGTGGTATTTTGGAACCCGCTCCTTCTGGTTTCGCCAAGAAGTTGATTCTTTCCACTGTGTCTCAGGCTCAGCCTCCCAAGTAAGACCTGCCCAAGACACTAAGCCAGGACACGGCTTTTGTGTGTGTTCTCCTGGAGGAGCAAAATTCCAGTGTTTCATCTGATCCAGAGATGGGGTCTGTGTCCCTCAGCTAAGGTGATTTTCCTGTTTTTGGAATTAGCAAATGCTCATTTTCTATGGGCTTCAATTAAGTGTTGAGTGGGAGGAAAAGGTTGGAACCATTCAGAGTTCTTTCTCTTTCCCCTTCCATGCCTCAAAAACAAAAACAACAATGAAAGTACCAACAAGTACTATTACCTTATAAAGCACTAGATAATAATTTTTCTCAAGGAAGGTACTTTCCTTTTTCTCAAGCAGGAAAAGAGGGCAGAGAAAGGAGGTCTTCTCTTGTCATGCTCATGGTGAATTATAGAGATAATTTGCCCTTAAGTCTTCATCCTTATCCTCAGAATGCAAGAATGGGGAATTTCAACAGCTAGGATGGCCTTTTCACCAGCAGAAGGTCAGACCAGAGCAGAAACTGAAGCAAAACAGTCTTACACTTCCTCTGGAGTATAGAGGAAGATCAGAGCCATTCTGTCCCAGTGAAACCTGTCCTCCAAGTCTTTTTTTTTTTTGGTGCAAAAAAATTGAACTCAGTTGAACTCAGCCTTGTGCTTGCCAAGCAGGTGGTATGCCATGTGCCACTGAACGACATCCCTGGCCCTGTCCTCCAAGGCTTAAGAATGGTCACAGAGTTAACATTTTTACCTGGTGGAAGTGATATAGGGGAAATGAAATCCCAACTTAAAAGGTACCTGGGATGAGTTCGTGTTTTCTAAAACTAAAGAATGAATTTTAGAAACAAACGGTGGTTTTGAGCAGAATATATTTATTGGAGGAAAGAAAGACAGGAGGGGGGCCCAAGCAGGTTGTCCCTGGGAAGCTGTCTCTTCCAGGGACTTTTATAGTGTAAAACCATGTGGGCCTAAGGTGGAGAACATGGGAACTCGCTTAGGTGGACATTAGGTGAAACAAAACTATGGTCAACCAATGAGATTACAAGCGCCATTGCTCAGGTAGAATTGATCAAGTCCAGGACCAAATGGGGAAGTGAATCAAGTGGTAAGAATGCATGAACTCAGAACAGTATTTCTGTCCAGCAGCCAGCAGGTAGCAGCGAGATTAGTGATTCTTCCAGGCTTCCTCAAGATGATAATCAATCCCAGGTGCTTATCTTTAGAGAGATGAGCATTTGCTCAATCTTTGGTCTCTCGGTCTGGCCCACAGCAGGAACATCCGTCCCTCTTACAGTTGCAGTGTATCTTGTCTTCCATGGTGTCATCCTTGAGGGCCTGGCCCTGTTTGACTGCCTGTAATATTTCTATCTAATTCAGCTGCCTGCAACAGAGGAGTGCTATGTTTTATTATATAGTCATGTATATATTTTTCTAAGTCTGAGGTAGATTTGAACAGACCCATTTTACAGAAGTTTATATTAAAGTCCCATAAGGGTGCTCTAACATTACTCTTTCTAGCATTATTGTCTAAATAAAGTCAAGCAAGGAATACTAGTAAATTTAATAACTAGTGCAAATGCAACATATACAAAACAGGAAATATCCCATTAAATAGGTATCATAACCTTATAACTTACCGATGTTTTTAATTTAAATTTATCATCATTTTAACAATATATATAAGAAACAAAGCATAAGCAATGGGTACAGAAATAAAATTTGAAGCTTAAAAATTTGTTTCCTAAAGGATTCCCAATTCAGAGTCTATGAAACAAAAAGCAAACTCTTACCTCTGTCCACTGATCTGAGCAGAAGAACTAACTCCAAATAGGGGAAAGAAACTCCCAACCTGCTAGATGTCTGATATGAGTTTGTGTTCCTCTAACAATGAAGAATGAATTTTTAGAGACAGATGATAAGAGCAAGATATATTAGGGAAAGAAAGTATCTGTCTCAGAGAGACAAAATGAATTGCAAGTGGGTTGCTGAGGACCCAGCCTTTTCTAAGGATTTTTATAGAGTAAAACCATGAGGTCAGGTGGCCTAAGGCGGTGAAAAATAGATAATCACAAGGTAGGCATGGTGGTCAAGCAACAAGATTATAACTGCTCAGGTAATGTTGATTAAAGGGGGAAGAAAATCATATAGTAAGCGGGCATGAAATAGAACAAGGGGCTCTTCCTGGCTTTCCCAAGGTGATCCATATGTATTTATTTTTTTTAAAAGTTTATTTTATTTTCTGAAACCACATTTGTTTTGTTGTGTTCTGGCCGGTTCTGCCTTCCCCGAGGGTTGGGGAGCGGCACAGTATGTGGGTCCTGGGATTGAGCCGCGGTCCCTGCGCGGGACTAAACTCCCTGACACAGGCGCTTCAGACCACTGAGCCGTCTCACCAGCCCGATCCATATGTATTTAAAATATCAGTTACTGTTATTTAATCCTTAGGGGTATATGAGGTTCATTCCTTTCATCTTTTGTCTTGAGTCCTGGTCCCCGGGCAATGTGTCTGTGTTATGGCTTATGTCTAGTTGTCCCCGCAAAGCCTCATGCAATCATGGGGCAGGGACTTCTAGAGTTTGAGACTTGACTCATGATCCACTGGGATTATGTGTTTTAGTACTGATGGGACTATGGGTCTGAGTACTGCTGGGGTTATAGGTATGGCCTGAGGTGGATAGGCTGAGGCGGAGAGCCTGAATGTAATATAAAGAGAGACAGAGACTCAGACTCAAGTTGTTGCTCTCTGCACCCTGGTTGGTCTGTTGTCTCTGTCAAGATTGTTGCTGTTCTGCCACCATGAACTGGATGCTCTCTGCCCTGTTCCACTCAGCCTTGGGCCAGGCAAATATGGACTGAAACCTCCAGCAACTGTGAGCTAAATAAATAAGCCTTTCCTTCCTCCATTTTGGATGTCGGGTATTTGTCCCAGCAACGAGAGTAGAGTAACTAAGACAGTCTGTGTCTCCCCGACCATTGCACTGCATCCCATCTTTTGCTTGGGCTCCCTCGAGGGCCCTGCCCTGCCTGACTGCCTGTAATCTTTCTACCTAACTTAGCTGTCTGTAACTCTAGGACTACAGGTATGCACCGTTATGTGCTGCTCACCTGCTCTTTTTTTTTTTTTTTTTTTTTTTTTTTTGGTGGGACCAGGGTTCGAACTCACAGCCAGGCACTTGTGCCACGGAGCTATCTCCCCAGCCCCTCCTTCACCTGTTCTTTTTTTTTTTTTTATTTTTTTTTCTTCACCTGTTCTTAATGGCTGTTTAAAGGCTTGGCATCTCAACAGCGCTGACCACATGTTACTGTAAAATGTGTTAAATAGTTGGAGGCTTCCTCTGGTTACTGTGGTCAGTGGCACTGAATAGTGTTTATACAGTGGGACCCTACTTTGTCCCGCGTGGCTGGACATCTGTGACACTGTGCAGTTCAGGTGGCACACATGAGGGTGCAAGGCATTGGCAGTGAGGGGCATGGCATTTATTATGAAAGGAAGATGAATTGGTGTCCTGCTCCCTGGGAAGGGAACAGCACACAGGGAAATTAAAGCAGAGACCCTGCATGGGAGATCAAGGTAGCTCAAGTTGCTTTAGGACCCTTATGGATGCAGCCAGTACCCTTAGGCACTTGCAGACAAAAATGTTAATTTTGTGTACAATTGGACCTTTGTGGATGGCTTTTATCACTTCAGTTGCTTACTCCCCATTTTCCTTTTGCTGTCCAACCAAAGCATCAAGCAGAGGTGTGAGGCCAATTCCAACTTCTCCAGATAGGAGTCCAAGACTCCAGAGCCACAATGTCCCCTTTACACTGTGCTCACTTAAGGAAATTGACAGTACACCCCCATGCTAGTCCTCAGAGCCGTGTGGGAGCTGTGGCTGATGGACTATTTCTTTCCACTACTAAATCATGCTTCTCTGAATTCAAGTAACAAGTCCAGGAAACAAGGCCTGAAGCAGCTTTGGAACTCAGGAGTAAAGTTGGATCTGCCTGAAAACCCACAAATATGTTGAATCCGCCCTCAGACCTTGATCATGGACACAGTGCAGGCTCCATGGACAGTTGGGTTTAGAGGCTGTGGCAAAGGCAGAGCTTTTCTCCATGAAAATCTTTCTTTTGTCTTTGTTTTTATTTTTTCTTTTTCTGTATTTAGGACAGGATCTACAGGGTCAATAGGGTCTTACTATGTAAATCAGACACATAGTGATCTTCCTGTTTTCAGCCTCCCAAAGTGCTGGGATTACTGGCAGGCGCCACCATGCCCAGTCTCAATCAGGCAGGGCAGGCATGGCATGATGGGGATGGAACTGGGCACTACATTCTGCGTAAGCAGCTACTTTAGCCCACTGAGCTATCAAGCTGGCCTTTGTTTTTTGTTTTTTTTTGTTTGTTTGTTTGTTTTTTTGAGACAGGGTCTTGCTATATAGCCCAGGCTGGCCTCAGCTTCTTGGGAGCTGAGATTACAGGCATGTGCCTCCACACCTGGCATTTGTGAGTATTTTTCTATTTTGATTTTTTTTTTTTTTTTTTTTTTTTTTTTTTTTTTTTTTTTTTTTTTTTTTTTTTGAGACAAAGAGTCTCACTATGTAATTTAGGCTGACCTCAAACTCACTATGTAGCCCAGGCTGGCCTCTGAACTTGCGACGATCCTCTGCCATAGCCTCCTGGGTGGGATTATAGGCATGTGCCGCCACACTGGGCTCTGTGAACATCTTAAAAGAATTCATGAACCCAACATCTTATCCTGGACCCACTGCTTCTAGGTTGGGTTTTGTTGCACAGGGGAGAGGACGAAATGACTGGCACTTCAGTTAGCTTGACTTTGATGCCAGAGTCATGACGTTTCCACTGTGTGTGGCTTGGTGTTTGGTCCTCCTCTGCATTTCCACGCTGTTGCCATGGAGGCTGTGAGAGTGGCTGTGCAGAGCCAGAGCCCAAGGCAGCAGCAAGCAGAGACCCCGGGGCTCTGTGTGGTTCTGATCTTCACCGTACTGCAGAAGACTTAATATTCAATGTTTTTTAAAAAGCTGACCAGAATTTGGAAAGTATATTTTCACATAGACATTATTTAATAAACACATAATTACCCAACACTATCAGATTTTGTGAAAAACAAAACGTATATATATATATATATATATATTTTTTTTTTTTTTTTTTTTTTTTTTTTTTTCTCTCCTACTGGGAATCAAAGCTAGAGCCTCACACCAGGCAGGTGCTGCACCACTGAGCTACATTCCTGGCCAAAGCTGTAAGTATTGATGTGGGCTTAAGTTTTCTGGAAAAGGCTGCATATATGTGTGCATGTGTGTGTTGGGGACTGAACCCAGCACCTCGCACTTACTAAGCAAGTGCTCCCCATGAGATTTGTTCCTGCTTCCGGGAAAGGGGTTTGGTTTTTAAGGGACTGTAAATTGAACCTTAAAGTCTCAAAGGTTAGATAGGTAAATGAATTCCTGAGGTCAAGGAGATAGCTCAATCCTGGTAAATGCAGGGTCTTGAGTTCAATCCCCAGTACTGGAAAAAAAAATTCCCATGTTACTTTTGGAGCTGAGTGTGGGTGCACACCTGTAATCTCAGCAATTAGGAGGCTGAGGCAGGGAGACCGCTATGAGTTTTAAGTCAGCCTGGGCTACACATTGAGCCAGTGTAGATTATATAGTGAGACTCTGTCTCTAAAAACCAACCAACCCAGGGTGGGGAGCTAGCTTGATAGTTTAAGCACCTGCCTGGCAAGTGCAAGAACCTGGGTTCGATCCCTGGTACCACATGCTGTGCCAGCCACAGAAACTGGGAGTGGTGGCGTAAGCCTGTAATCCCAGCACTAGGGAGGCTGAGACAGGAGGATTACTATGAGTCTGAGCTGTGTGGCAAGATCCTGTACCAAATTACATAAATAAATAAATAAATACATACATACATACAGAAAAAACTGCAACCAACCCTTATATTTTCATTTTAATACAAGTTTTTTATTTTTTTAATACAAGGTTTTTAGATATTCAAATCTTATCATTAAGTTCTATACAATTTAGAAATGGAAGGGAAGAAAAGTGAGAGAGGAGAAAAGGGGAAGAAAAGAGCTTGGCAAGAAGGAATGGCAATGTGCTGGCACAGTGGAGCACCCTAAGAGGAGCTGGGGCCCCAGAGCTTAGTGCCTGGGCACCCACTGGAGCCAGAGGGTGGCGGGGTTGCTTTCCTGCCCTGTGTGAGCTGGCACAGAGTCTGGGACTTCCATTCCGCAGGAGGGAGAACCTAGAGAGCTGAACAGCTTGGCTGCTCCCCTAGTGGGGGCCTGGCCAGGAAGTCAGGACCTAAGGCACTTTGACCCTTGCCACTTCTACCAAAATGGGGTGGTCAAGGAAGAACTGTGTGCAACAAAGTCCCCCAACACCATGCCTGTGAAAAATCTTACAGTCTTGACTCTTATTTATCTTTTAATTTTTTTAAAAGAAAGGTACATTTAAACTTTATTTATGTATGTATGTATGTATGTATGTATGTATGTATGTATGTATGTTATGGCCAGCTCAGCCTGCCCTGGGGGTGGGGGCTGGTGCAGCATGTGGTGCTGGGGTTTCAAATGGCGCTCCCTGAGGTTGCCTAAGCTTGCCTAAGCAGGCACTTTAGACCGCTGAGCTGTCTTGCTGGCCCTATCAATTTTTGAAACAGAGTCATGTTATGTAGCCCAGCCTGGCCTTGAACTCACTATGTAGCCCAGGATGGCTTCAGACTCATAGCTATCCTCCTGCCTCAGTCTCCCTTCCAAGGGCTGGATTGTAGGAGTGCGCCACCATACCTGTCTACTCTCAGAGCTGCTTTGTTAGTTTTCAGTTTAATTTATACTCTATGATTATTGGCTGTTCCCTTAGAGTGACAGCAGAACAACACTTATAGTCCCTTTTTGACTCATATCAGGAAGGCAAGCTGAAGCTGCTGACGAGTCTCCATAGAGGTAGAAGGTACTCTAGTTAGAAACCTGGTCTGTCTTCTGCAGAGCCGAAACGAATATATTGCCCATCTCAAGGACCAGCTGCAAGAAATGAAGGCCAAAACCAACCTGGAGAATCAGTACATGAAAAGGAACACCGAGCTACAGATTGCCCAGACCCAGAAAAAGTGCAACCGGGCTGAGGAGGCCTTGCTGGAGGAGATCGAGGTAGCCACAGCTTGGGTCGTGCTCCCCACAGGTAGGGTGGGTGTGGCTCTGTGCGGAGCCCTGGACTCAGCCCCCCAGCCCCAGCGGGGCAAAAGACTCAGGTGAGGCCAGTCCTGATATCAGCTCAGTCAGCAAAGGGGCAGGGAGAGAAGGGCAGGGAGCTGGGGCTCCCTCCACCCTGCGTTCCAGGCTGAGAAGGAAAGAAGAAACAACACCTAAGCATTTGCAGGTGGGGATTGCGATGAGTCAAAGCCTGCATCTCCTGTATATCTCACATTGGTCACTTAACGTAGGGTTTGGGGATGGACACGGGGTCACGCTATGTTGTCCAGGCTGACCTCGAACTCCAGGCCTCAGGTGGTCTTTCGGACTCCGCCTCTCCAGCAGGTGGGGGGGACTACAGCCTGGCTGATGACCTTTGCCTTCTCCTCTTCCTTCTGTTCCTCTGCTTTTTCTTCTCCTCCTTTCCTCTCTCAACTTCTCGTTTTCTTTCTTCATTGTGCTACTGGGAATTGAGCCCAGGGGGTTGAGCTCCACCTCCAACCCTTATTTTATTTTTCATTTTTATTTTTTGAGACAGAGTCTCACTAAGGAGCCCAGGCTGGCCTGGAACTCACAGCGCTCCTCCTGCCTCAGTCTGTGCCACTGCACCCAGCTCTCCCTGTTACAGGTCACATTTGCTGCTGCACATGAAGACCCTGTGAAGGCACCCTGTACTCCTCGGGGACGGAACAGGAGCTCTGAAGCACTGGGCTGCACTCAGCCCTGAGAACTCTCAGGGCAAAGAGGGGGTGGCCCTCATGAGAGGCCGCTAACTGATGAGAGGGACAGCCAGCGGGACGGGGTGGGCGTGGCCACCGGCAGAGGTGTCCTTCTTTGTGGCACTTGCTTCCAGCTGGTGCCCTCCACCCTGATGACAGGGGCCTCTCACATGCTATAATCTCCTTTCCAGAACCTTGGAACCTGGTGGCCTTGAGGCCCACCATTTTTCTCCTCTCGTGGATGTCACTTTCTAGGTGGCCAGACACTGGCCCTTGTCTCCAGAGCCTCACATGCTCCTCCCTGCATGGTACCAGCACCTGCTGTGTAGCCTGGGTGACTGAGGCTGAGGCTGAATGCCACCTGGAGCAATGCCTCCACCCTGGCCACGCTGAGCAGAGTCTGTCCTGTCCCCTGCTGGCATAAGTTCCCAGCCTTGGCAGGCACAGATCCTGGCACCGATTCTTGTTCTCATAGAAACTGAGGATGAAGACAGAGGAAGAGAACCGAGTCCACGTGGAGATCGAAATGTTTCTGAAGAAAGAACAGCAGGTGAGCCCCCAGAACTTCTGCATTCTGGTCTTCAAAGAAGTCCATTTATAAAATGCTGGCGGGAGCAAAAACTTTTTATTTATTTTATTTATGTATTTATTTTGGTGGGACTGGGGTTCGAACTCACGACCTTGCACTTGCCAGGCAGGCATTCGTGCTACAGAGCTATCTCCACAGCCCCCTACAAAAATTTTAAAGGACAGAAAAGTTAACCATAACTCTAGCTGTCTGATGAATGAATGTAGACCATGTGTTCTTTCATCTACTCATCTGAATAAAAATTTTTGGAGGGTGGAATGTTTTTGTGGTGTTTTTAAAAGTTGGTCTCAGATACAAAAGTGGGCTCAAGGCCACCCTGAACTACATAGCAAGACCCTGTCTCAAAAAGACAAAA